>JANHFX010014603.1:0-33757 GCA_027560015.1 Chloroceryle amazona
GAGTTTGTTTTTTTTCTGTTTAGGGTAGGGTGTTTTTTGTTTCCGTTTTTAGGACCCTTTGTCACTACTTCCCAGACTCCCCTACTCCTCCCCTCTTCCTTTCTTAATTTAGGTGTTTTTTTTTAAACCAGCTGTTGCCTTCTGCAAGGAATAAAGGACTGTGTTGTCTAGTTATCGCTTCCTCTGGGGTCGTTAGAGGAAAAAAATATATTTTAGTTGACCAAGCCCCGAATTCTACTTTGTTGTTTGCTTGGTTTGGTTCTTTTTTAGTATGCATCTTGAAGCTAACACACCATGACCTTCTTGTAGACATTATAGGAGTTCATACTGTTAGGTACTATTGTGAAATATCTTTTCCTTTTTTTGTTACTCACTTATCTGTTACGTTTTCTCAACATCTGAGTTGTTTCATTTCTCCTTCTTGTCTCTTTACCAGTATTTTGGTGTTGGATTGATGTTTGGTGTAAATATGTCAGCTCTCTTCTAGGCTTGGGAAAGCAGTAGAGCTGTTTCTTACGGATGTTGGGAGCAGATTGGAAGGCCAGAGGCTTTATCTTCTGGTTTGTGTTTTGGTTTTGGTTGGTTGGTTTGTTTTTTGTGGTTTTGTTTGTGTTTTGGGTTGTTTTTTTTGTGTTTGGGTTTGGGATTTTGTTTTGTTTTCTGGAGCAAGAACAAACAAAACAAACAGGTGAAGTAACTGCTGTTGCATTGAACATGTTAACTTCAGGGCTTGCTTGCAAGAAGGAAACATTGATCTGTCAGATAAATTTTGTATTGTGTCTTGTGATTTTATAGTGTGACTGCCTTCATCTCAGTGGTTTACTGGACTTTATCATTTGAGTTATGGATATCTTTGATGATTCTCCATTTTACATTCTGAGAGATGATGTTACCCGAGCATCTGTTTTGTGTCTTGGTAACTGCTGTATCATACCTGTCTGATCTTCTATGCAAACTAGTCCATGGAAAGACTCTATGCTGGCTTTTGACAATTACCCCCCCCTTTCTTTTCTTGAATTAAGTCGTATGACAAAAGGATAAACATTCCTCCCACTGTTTTAGTGGTAGTGGGTCCTGAAAGATACGATCGTGTCAACATTATCACAGAATGGTTTGAGTTGGAAGGGACCTTAAAAATCATGTAGTTCCAACCCCACTGCCATAGGCAGGTACCTTCCACTAGATCAGGTTGCTCAAATCTCATTCTGTCAGCTTTGGCCAGCTGTTAAGAAAGGGTTAGCTTTGACTAGGACTACTGTCAAAATACATTAATCCATGATGAACTGAATATTTCAGTTTTATGTCTTTGGCATTCTGTCTACCTTTTATTGTAATGTAGTTATCAGTGCAGCTATCTGCTATAGTGGAGGACTGACATACGACAAAACAAATCTCTGCATTCAGTTATTGATTCTCCATATGTAACTTTCTGCATTGTTGCTTTGTCCTGCAAATAGAGTTATAATTGTGTAGTTAATTGCCCTATTAGCCATTTAAATCTGCTTCCTGTGTCCTGGTAGCTGTTGCAAAGCTCACTTCCTAGGGTTAGAGAATTGTTCCAGTAACTCCTCCCCTTTCTATTTGTGTTTTCTTTGGTGTATTTTGGTTGGTTGGGTTGGTTGGTTGTTGTTGCAGTGGTGGGTTTTTTTGTTTGCTTATTTCCAGCCAAAATGTTGTTCTGACTATTGTGATGAGAGTGGTCATAGCAGGTTGTCTGGCCAGGGATCCAGCAGGGATATTTTTGCAACAGTTCTTTTGAAGGAGCACTGTTAAGCAGTGGTTATACTGTGGGAGATGGTGCAGTGAAACTGGATTGTAAACAGTGATTAAAGTTTGACCTTTTCTACATCAAAATTCAACTTCTTTTTGGCCTCACGTACTGTAACTCCCTCACTACTCGCAGCTGAAACAAACTCAAGTCTGCTAGGCCATCCTCTTCTTTCACTGCAGTCATATTTACTGGATTTAGCATATTTTGTTACCCCGCTAAGAATATGATAGTTACTGAATAAGGAACTGTCACTTGCTTTTGTACATTTTTTTTTTCCCCTCCCTTCTAGTGCTTTAGTTTTGGTGATTGACTTTGTTCTAATATTTGTGGTTAATATTTGTCTTTCAGACTGAAGAAGGCAGTAATGCTAACTCTGGCAAGCAAGTTGAAGCGGGATGATGGTGTCAGAGGACCCCGTGCATCCAACCCAGCTTCTGATTCGACTCGGAGGGTGTCTGTTCGAGACAAATTACTTGTTAAAGGTGAAAGGAACTTACATTTAAATACTTGGGCACTTATGGTTTGTAGGTGTGTTGACAGTAAACAATAATAATCACAGATAAAATGATTTCCAGTAGTATTTTTTAAATTGCGTGTGACTTACCTCAGGATTTATGTGATAGGGTATATATTGACATATATCACATCTTCAACAGCTCTTTGCCTGTGGGACGCTTACTTTCATTGAATAATGCAAAACAAAAAGCCTTCTTCCCTACTCCACTGAAAAATTAATCCATCATTTGGAACTGTGTCATCAATTAAAACATTATGACAAAAGAATGTCATGTAAGCGTCACTAAATCTGTGCGAGGAAAATATCAGATTTGGCTGGATAGGAGGATATTTTTTGAGCAAAACCAAACTGTCTGTGACAGGAAAGAAAGCCCATTAAGTAACACCAGTGTTTTAATGGTCTTTAATGGTATAGATCGGAGGCAATAAACTTCAAGCAGCATAAAAAAGCAGTGCGATAGGGTAGATTATGCCATATAATTGTAAGATAGAGGTTTATCTGCAAATGATGCTGTCTCAGTGAGACTGTAGGAACATCATGTTTGTAATTTTTTCTGTTTTAAGGACAGGGAATTTTAATACACTTTAAACCCTGATGTGGTAACTCTTGCTTGTTTTAGACTTCCAGTTTGGATATCCTCAGTTAACTCCAGTTCTGAGGGGAAAAGATACAGGACGGAGGAATAAGCTCTTTAACTAGGCTAAGCTACAAAGCCAACTACTAAATATATAATCTGAGATTTTTCACTAACTACAGACTTGAAGGGAAAACAGCAGTGAAATAGACTTCAACTACAATGCCCAGTATAATGTGAGGTGCTGTAAGAAATTTTCCCATACCCTTAAAGCCATCATATTTTTCAGTTTTATGAATAAAACCTTACCTAAGTCTGCAGGGAAAGAAGTGTAGAAAATTAGTGTTAAGATTGTAATCACTATGGCTACCATTAGGAAACCAGCATGGACTAAGTATTGAACTAGTTGAGTCCTAAACTAAGTGTTAGAAGTGAGTCACTGCTGGCATTGTTCTGAGAAGTGTGAGCACTGGGTTGTGATCTGATTGTGTGTGAAAGTTGTATCATGCTCTCCCAAAGGAGGAGTTGGAGTTGTCAGTCTGCTTAGAATGGTTTCTTGATCAAAATGGGATCTGACAGTAGATCACTCAAGTATAACTACACCAAAAGTGAAAGTCTAGTAGCTACTGGGGGAAAAAGACCTGTTTGGGATATTATCTTTTAAGCCACTCTTTAATCTAAATATAGATTGCAAAAGTTTGTAGAACTTGCATCAGCTCTTTAATGTAAATCAGCTGCAGCAGCATCTATAATGTTGAGAGCCTAAGTGAACTTGGGACTTCTGATGGTCTTTTGAGGTCACACATAGATCTGCAGGAGTGAGTTTGATAGGGAGTAAAGAGCTGCCTGCGTACAGTGAGGATGCCTTTTATTGCTTGATTGTATGAAACTGTAATAGGCTGTTGTATTAGATGTGAAACAAAGTTGGTGGGAACCTGTAGAAGTAGTTGAGTTGTTAGTGATGTTGGTTTAAACTGGAGTTAGCAATAAACAGCTGACAGTTGCAGAATGACCTCACTGAGCTTTTCACCCAATCTCCTGGCAATTATGAATCAAAAAATAACCTGTTCTTAAAAAAAGGACAAGAAATGAATGCTGGCCATCAGTGAGGAGGATAAGGCCTGACATGTTCTGTCCTTGTTTGCCCCAGCAGCTATGCTGAGGTTAGTGCTGGTTCAGTTGTACCCTTAACGATGTTAGCACTGGTGATTTTATTCTAATGGTGTAAAGCCTCTGCGTTGAAAGAGAAAGGGAGTGTGGTACAGTAGAAAGCTCAGTGGTAGCTATGCTCTTTCTGTAGCACCTGTGGATCCTTTTTGGCATCATATAAACCCATAGCTTCTGTGTCAACAAGAGAACAGCAAGCAACTGGTCTGTGCAGCATCCTCCACAGCAGCTTATACCCGTGGTGGTCAGTACTGGAAGCTTGGCTGAGGCTGATTTTTGGCACAGTACCCTACATCCCCTCTGGCCCTGGCAGCTGGTGATAGCGTGTGAACGAAGGGCAGACAACCGTTCGCCTGCTTGAGTGATGATGTTGATGTGCTGGAGAGATACTCTTCTATTCCTAATCTGCAGTAAATTGGTGATAGTCTAATAAATTTACCAGACAGATGTCTGCCAATTTTATTGAATGTAGGGCCCAGACACAGCCAGTGTCTGGTTTTTATCTGGAGGTAAATTATAGCCAGCCTTGTTTGTGTTGATAGAGTCCCATCCAGGGAGGCATTACAGGATCTCTTTGAAGGTTGTGTTGTCACACTGATAACCCTGCAGTTCTCAAATGTACTGTGTACACTCCCTGGTAAACAGATCAATGCCATTTTGATTGAGGTAGATGACTGTGACCCTGGACACTGATAAGCGCAGATGATGCTTACAAACTTCGAGAAAGTTGGCATAGACAAACTCCATATGTCTGCTAACTGCTGTTGCCTCTAAGTAGGAAAAATAAGGGTAAATTTAATTAAGAGGTTAGTTATTTGCACCATATGGTTGAGAAGGAAATTCAGAGTTAGTATTTTAAATACTTATACTGGAACTGGAAGTATGTGGGTTATCAGCTGAATGTTGTCAGGTTCTGTCCTTCGCTTTAGTGATGGCTGCAAGTTAAACAGGCTTTTTTCCTCACTTCTGTGGAAAAAGTTGTCCTTAAAATACTGATGCCCTTTGCTAGTTTAAGTTGTTACTGTGATTGTTTACATGTCCAAAATTGTTATATATTCAAATATCAGTCATGGCTTAGGGCACTATTTTGCTGGGTTCTTTCATGGACATATTATGAAAGGAAAAACCTCTGTCCATGAAGTTTCACCTAGGGAAATAATTGCAACAGCTGGACATTCTCCTCCAGCTGTTTTTCCTTTAGTGTGTTAAAAGTTGTGGCTGCCAAACAGGATTTGGTAGCAGCCTGTACTTTACTGATTATCTCAAACTAGTGGAGCACATTTGGGAGGTTAACTGGACACGTGTCTGGGGTGAGGAGCATGGTGGTGGTTCTAATCGTAACCCTGTAAGTCACAGGAAAACATCTGCCACTTCAAACAGAACTGTCTGTGTGAGAGGGCAGAGACTACTAATTCAGGCAGCCAGCTCTTGGCGAGGGGCATTCTGGACAAGGAGGGCTGGACCGGAGACAGATCAAGCAATGATTAACATATTTCAATACAAATAAAACAGCAGAATGTGAACAACTGGAGTAAGCAAATACTGACCTGGGGGGGAGGAGCGGGCAGAAATGGTGCGCAAAGGGGCTCTGCTGCCTCACTGTCCAGGAGATGAGCTCTAATAAAGCATAACTTCATTAAAAGTTCAGCATGACTGTTCTTCAATCTGTGTTTTCAGCAAGCAGCATGCTTGCTTTAGCAGCTTTCTGTTTGTACTGTGCTGCAGAGGCAGTTTTTGATGTTAAATTTTTCTGAGGTGAAACTTCATGAGGAGTAGGGGCTGCATGAGTGGTGCTGCAGGATGCTCTGAGCTGTGCTGTGCCCAACTTGAAAGGCAGATCCTATCTGAAAATTTGAAAGACAAGCCAAAGTAGTAGTTAAGATTAACAGTGTGTATTGAACGTGACAACTAAATTGAATTCAAGATAGAACACTTGCTGGAGTGTCAGTAGTAGTGTTGTATCTGTTTATTGATCACAAAGGTTGTCCCTTGAACTGCACCTAAACATCATTCAGTTTTATATTACCAATACTGCTTAGTTTGATTGTGGCAGCTTGAAATAACCTAATACCAGAGAAAATGAGTTAGTGTGGTTTATTTCTCATTTGTCTTCAACATTTGTGGCTCTTACAACTAGGTTTAGCTAACTGGAAGGTGTTTCATGTGTGCATTTATTATAAGCCTGAGAGAACAGAAGTGAGAAACTGATTTATAAGAGTGGAAGGCTGTGTGTATTATAAATAAAAATGAGGAGAATTGAAATATTTGCTTTCTTCAATTTTTTCAAGTACAGTAATACCTCTCCTCACAATAAGAGGTGAGAAAATACTTTTCAGTGCTATTGTGGTAAGTATTTGTAAATCTAAAAAGACACAGTGAGATTTGAATCTAAGTTACAAAATTGTTACTGAAACTTTCTAGAACTTCACTGACAAAGGGAACTAAGTCAGGAAAGTTACAAAGATGGATAAGAATTAAGAGGCAAACAGCATTATACTGCTAGAGTTAATACGTAGGAAATGGAGTTTTTGCTGATGTCAAGGTATCTACTTCTAGCAATCTAAAGATGTATATTAAATAGAGACCTAAACAGGAGAGGACTCTGGATAAAACTCAAGAGAAGTATTGCTGTGGATGAGAATGTTCATTTCACTTGAGGAAACGATGCTTTCATTTTGCCTAATTAAACCAAACTCCAGTGGGAAGCATATGGCATGACTCTGTGTGGCAAAGTGAGTAAACACAGCACCTCTGTCTTCTGACTTGTTGTGGTGGGGGGAAAGGACAGGGATCAAAACAATGAGATTATAGTCTGTGTTACTGAATATAACATTCCTGTGGGTGTCTCACAAGCCATATGCCTGTACATGTGTCCGGAGTGTATGCTCCTGTTTCTGTCCTGAGAATTGTCACAGATAGGGAGAGTTAGTGTTTGTGAAATCATTTTGAAATAGCTCTGGTTGCTTGTTTTAGGATTAGCTTTCCTCTGGTTTATAAAGTTCCGAAGATGCCTCAGAGACATAACCAGTTTGCATTCAATTCTTCCAAAGTCCGTGGTAGGTTTATGTTTAATCGTTGTGGTTTTACTCTTTATGGTTTAAAAGAGCATTTGAAACTGTTGAAGCAAGTGCCTGCTGGGTCAAGAGCAGGACTTGGCAAATATACCTGCCACTTGGGTATGCTTCTGTACCAGAGGTTCCAGGAACATCAGACTGGCTTGTTAGGAGTCTGGCTCTGGGCTGACTGCACATGAGTTTTTTCTCCCTGGCAGAAGCTCTGTCATATGTCTGCACTTGGGGCCTTTCAGACCTACATAACAATCTTATTGGAGCTTGAATGATCTAGTCAAAATGTTTGCTTTCAGAGCAGCAATATACAAAAATGATCTCAAGACTCACTCCCAAGGTCATAGAATGTGGAAAACTCACAGATTCTGTCACTTTGGCCTGTTAAATGTGCTAGCTATGGTTAATCAGTTTTTAGATGTCACAGTTAATAGTAACAGCTATTTCCTTACTTAATGTTACTTCAAAAGTGTAGAATGAGGCAGATCTTTACCTGCTGCTTTTATCTTTATAAAGTTTTGTTGTTAGTTCCAGTGGTTTGTTGCGGAGTTGATTAGAAACCTTAATTTTGGAGAACTTGCCTTCTGTTCTAAAAGCTTTTGTGTGGATTAGTTCTAACTTTCCCCCATGTTTGCACACCTTCAAAGAAAGAGAATGCAGTTCTCCCTCATGGGTGTGAGCACCTTTGTTTTCATGTTTTCACAGAAAACTCACTGTGGCTTGTGCCAAGACCAAGGGAGACACAGGCATGTGAAGGTGTTACAGCAACCTTTTCCCCACTGCCCTTGTCTCAGAATTGAAGCAGAGGGCAGCCAGGATTCATTAAGCTGCACACCACAGAAGCCCTGAAATCAATAAGGAAAGCAGTCAACACCTCAAAATAAGAGCAAGGTCCTCAACTTTACCCTCTAGTGAAGATTGATAGAGCCTTCCACTATGAAAAAGTTAGAAAGGGCTGGGAGAATACTCTTGCGATGGATTTGTATAGTTGCAGTCTTTAGTAGTCATGCCTTTTTTTTCTCCTTAAGCAGAAAGGGAAGCAGAAAAAAAAATCCTTGATTATAGCTGAAATTATTCTTTTGGTATATTATAAACACAGTTCTCTTTGTAAATCTTTAGCAAAATATGCCCCCAGTGTTGCATGCCTTTTCAGTGCACTACTTCAGTTAAATCAGCTGTGAATGCTCAAGTGCTGCAGTGTGTGGGGATTTTAAAGAGTGTGTTTGAACTTTTTCAGGTAAGCATGAAAGACAGTGCTTCTAGTTTGGTGGGGTTTTCTCTCTTGCTAAAAGAGGTTGTAGATGCAGGGATACCAGGGTTGTGCCAAGGAAGTGGGATTCAAAGAAGCATCATGCTCATTGCAGAGACTGGCCAGGTTTGGTAAGCATAGATGTCAGAAAAATTCTGGGGAATTAGGGAGCTCTTAATTATGATCAGTTTGGATTCTGAGCCAAGAAATTACTCCCTGTATCTTAAGCTGAACTAGTTTTCTTCAGACATAGTTTAGAGAGTTGGTGTTGATACCTTTTACATATTGTTGTTTGTCCAAATAAATGGTCTGTGTCTGTGCAGACCAGAAAGCAGAGTTAGAAATCAAGTGGAAAATGAGGCTATAGGAAATGCAAAAATATATTTGTTTCCTAGTAAAAAGGGGAGGGTATCTTGAGGCATCTCATTCATAATTCTGTGAAATACAGGTAGCTGAAAGTAAGACTTCAAAAAAAATACCCAAAAGAGAGAGCAAGCAGGAGGTCTTCCAGAGAAGGCAGAGAAAGGGCTTAGGAATAGTCTTCCATTCCTAAGAGCTATGCAGTTGAGTTGAGTTACTTTCTTTTATGAGTAGCTTCTAAGTTTTATGCATAGGAATGAAAATAAAAGAAATATGAATTGAACAGGAGAGCGAAGGTTTAGGGGTGGTTGACCGCCCAGTGCACATTACTGTGCCAGGTGCTTAAAGCCAAGGTTTGTCTTTCTCTGTGCTCTTAATTCTGGTTTCTGCAGGCAGGACCACATCTAATATGATGGTGCCCTTGAATTAGGAGTTCAGTAACTGGTTTCAAGTGTGCAGTCTGTGATACATGATACATGCCTGGAGTCTTCCTCACAAAAGCAGTGCATAACCTGCATTGGTTGGTAGCTGATGGCAGAAGATTAGCAGTTAGATGCTGAAGAGTGGTGTTGCTTGAGCAGGCTGTGAACCACCTGCACTTGTTTTCACCACCTGACTGACACCTGAATTCTTGAGGTTTCTCTGCTCTTGTGGGTTTGCAGTCTGTGGACTTCGGGCCTTTTGTATTTTAGTGCCTTCTGTAGACAAGTTTGGAGTTCTGGGTAATGCCACCTTTTGAAATGCCTGTTCTCTGTGTATTGGAAGCCTGGCACTTCAGTCCTGGCAACGCTGAACCTCCTAATTGCAGTAGGATATGCTTGAATTGTCTCTAGTGTAGATGAACGTTTTTAGTGATGAATAGTGTGGCTCAAAGAAATTTCAAGGTCAACCTCCAGTGTGCCTTAATTATATTTTTAAGTACAGTTTGATTTATAGTGGTTTAAATTAGATCTGCCAGTTTGGACTTCCAATAATGGCTTTCTACTTGTGTAAATGCCTATTTTTATTTTTTATTTTTTCTTTCAGAGGTTGCAGAACTTGAAGCTAATTTACCTTGTAAGTATAACATTTAATGGCATACATTTTAAGGGGAAAAGAAACATGGAACTGGATGTTTTGGTTGAAGTATGAATGCTAATGATATTTGTTGACTCTATGGAGAGCTGCGCAGAACTCTGATGCTCACTCAAACCAGTTTGTTGCTTCCTCTTAAGGACTGGAGAGAGATGGAACCTTTTCAGTGTCCTTTGGAAGTCATATTGATCATTTGGCTTCAGAATTTGATTGCTGTTAGGGTTGCAGCTTCCCTCTCAAAACACCCAAAAAGTTCCTGGAACTGAAGAGTGCATTTTTCTGCCGCTCTTCTGTTCTCCCTCTATTCCCTCATTCTCAAAATAAGCGATTCTGATATAGAGGCAGAGCAAATAGCTCAGATCTCAGGACACAAAGTCAATTTAGTGCTTTTCCGCTTCATGTACAAGGTGCAACTTGATGTGTTTGATAGTGAAAACATTCTGGAAAAAAATATTTTAAAAAAGCAGTTCATATTCCTTAAAAAGAAAAAAAAACAAAACAAACCCACAGCCAAAACCAAGGCAAGATAAATGTGGTTTTAGGCCTGGAATCTTACTTGTAGTCTGTTACATAAAAGCTAAAATGTTAATGGCCACTTTAAGCTTTTAAGGAGTAAGTGGCTCATTGCTTCTAAAGCTGAGGCTAGATAGTTAAAACTCAAATATGTTTTCTGTTCCTTAGCTTTAGGAAGCCTAGTTTTGTAATGGGCATCAAAACACAAAGCCCTTTTACAGAGTGGAGTAAAGTTCCTACAGCTGTAGTTCTTGCTGAGGGTAGGTGTTGCCAGTGAAGCAGTTGTTGCTAAGCTCTTTCCCTTCAACTGTTCACCAGAACATCACGTCTCTACTATGAATTCTTGGAATACAGGCAAACAGTAAGTTTTTGCCTTCTAAGCTCATAGATATGTTCAGAGCCCATCTACATGACTTCCAGTGGTGCATGTTCCTGTTTCCAAGTAATTGAGGATGTTTTCCCTGCAGGGGAAGGGGCAGAGCTGTTTGCAGCAGGCTGAGAGTGTGTATGCAGGCTGTTACTGTGCTGTGCATTCACGCTGTCTTGTCCATATGCTTACCTTGTGAAGAAAAGCAGTGAATGTGCTCTCTGATGATGCTGGTGAGGAGCTTGGGATGTTTCTTGCCTTTCCTCATCTAGGGGAAGGTTTGCCCATGTTTTTTTTCCTCTTTAGGTTAAACTTCCAAGTGCTGCTTCTGATGATCATTTTCTATTTTGCTAATTTTATATCCAGATCAATGTTTAGATCTTAAAAGAATCAGCAAAAAGGGAGGATAGGAGGAGATATTATTTAACTCTTCCTTACTGTACGCTCTTCTTTTTTAAAGGCAATAATAGATATTTTACACAGGTTAGTTTAAACTTTTGTTAAACTTTTTTTGTGGCATCTTTGATGGGATGATAAACATCTGAGAAATATATATTGGGGTTTGTAGTTACTACAACGGAATGCATTACTAGGGTGTGTGTACTAGTTCTAGTTTTTTCAGACTAATGGGATCTATCTCTGATACTGTTTAGCTTCTTGACTTCAGAAAAAGAGCAGCCAACTTGATGGGTTAAAGTAAAGGCTGTATAATAGAGATAAAAATGTATCCATGGGTATATATGTCTTTGAGTGCCAGCTTGACAGCTTGTCTCTGTCATAGTCAAGAAAGACCACAGCTTTGTTTGTGTCATGAAATGCAAACAAAGGGCTGTTATGCTTTTGAGCTTGAGTCTGTTGAACTGGAACCACTGCCTAGTTTCATCAGATTGATGTTTTAGCTTCTTTCTTCCCCACACTTGTTCTTCATTTTCTCTACTCTCCTTAAATTCATCTAGTCAGAGAATAAAACATTCAAAGTTCTGTCATCTTAATATATAGCTACTACCTATGCAGAAGACCAAATCCTTTGTCTTTTTAAGGTCTTTTAGCCAGCACAGTTTATTGAAAGGCAGTAAGCTGCTTCCTCACAGCTCAAAGAAGTGAAGTTCTGTTACCTGTAACTGTGTAGGGAGAAGGTGTTTAGAGACAAAGTGTAGGAGGAAATGACTTGACTGGAGGGTATGGACTGATCAGCAGGAGAATTTGGAGAGTATGGAAGATTATATACTACCTTTCCCAATAGTGGGAAACGAATTGTCTGACGTAAATTATTCTTTTGTTTCACAGGTACATGTAAGGTGAATTTTCCAGACCCAAACAAGCTTCATTACTTTCAATTAACTGTAATCCCAGGTAATTTTTTTAAACATGTTACTTTTATTTCTGTTTGCTTACTCTTGTTTCTGTTTGTGTTGATGTTTAGGAAACATAATTCCTAGAGTTTGTTTGCTCAAGAATGCAATAAGCTTTCTAGTCAAAGGAAGACTGTCTGTAATACTGGGATGATTTTAGAGGCAGTGGAGAAACTGGGCAGGATTTTGAGAACTAGTTTCCTATAAAAAGGCCACCAAATCAAGCAGGTTTAGGAAATATTCGGGTCTTGTTTGCACACTTTGATAGAAAACGTAATTATTTTTTTCTCTCAGCTAATTGCAAACCATCTTGTTTTATTTGCTGATAAAAATCTTGGACTACATCTAGACAAACTACTATATTACAGCCCTGTTACATTGCAGATTTATTCTTCTACTGGATGCTTGATTCTGCAAAGGTGAAGGGATAGATGGCAGATAACAAGACAGAGGACAAAATTTGGATGCAATATGAAAGTCCTCTTGATGTCTTACCTATAGAAATGATAGTTTGCACTGAACAGGGGGACAGGAATGCTTTTTTTATAATCCAGGATCTTGAAATCAAGCAGGCACTAGATGTCACTGTTGCCGCTGATTAGTCAAAATGAATTGGCTCTTCCTGGGCAGTAGGAATCTTGGGTGGTCTTTGTTAACATGGCCATTCATGTGACTCCTTTTTGTGATGGAAAACTGAGTAAGACTGCCCTAGCCAGGGTAATCAAAAATGAATGCAAGTGCTATTACAGAACTTTTAACCTCTCATCCTGTATAGGAGATGTATGTCTGTTTACTTGCTGTTAGGCCATTTGCACTACATCTCCTTCAAGTTTATAAGATGCTGCCTTATTTTGGAAATTAGTTGGCTTTACAAGATCATTGCTGGTGACTTGAGGATGCCTTGAATCGTGAAGCAACAGTAGCTGCTTCATACAAAATCTAAGGTGTGTAAATACGCAGGCATTTGTTTTTTGATCTGTTAACTACGGTGCAGAAAGATGTTGCAGTCAGGTGATGGTCACCGAGTGCAGAGCGTGATTTTGTGCTAGCTCCATTGCTGAAGTCATCTGGGGAATGAGATGATCTTAATTAACATTTTGTTACTCTAAATATAGCTGTGCAGCTGAAGTCTCTGCAGTTGCAGCCTGACCAAAGTAAACATCTATTTTAGGCTGTGTGTAATGCAGGTACAGAACCTTGTGGTCATCAATGGCTTAGCATAGCTCTCTAAAGGCAGAACGTAACACATACCAAGAGAATCTGTGTAGTTTTCTGTCTTTCCTTAGTTACTGATGTTTTTCCCTAGACACTGCTAAATCTTAGTTTTCTCTGGGATAGCAGAGAGATGGCTAAGTGGTTGTCACAATTTTTCTGCTTCAAATGGGCCAAAGTCTGCTTGAGTCAACTGTTTTTGTACTGTCTAAACAGCATTACGTGAATCTTGACAGTCTGTAGGAAGAACCAGATTTTCTTCTCTTGCCCAGAACTGTCTTGCATTGACAAGCTGAGTTATTTCCAGAAATCCTGCTCATAAATCTGCCTCTTAAGGGACTGCTTTGCAAATATTTCTGCTGCTTTCCAGTGGTGGAACAATAGCTGGAAACAGCAGGGCTGCAGCTGCTGGGGAGCATCTAATGATGCCTTGCAGTTCTCCCTTGTAGGACCTATGTAATAAGTGTGCATAAGCCAGGTAGTCTGCACAAGAAAGTGGTTCTTGCTGACTCGCTTAAGTTTTTTGGTTGCTTTTCTGCAGTTATGGGCATTGCATCTTCCTGTGACAGATCTGGTCAAGGGTTCCTAACTATTTTATACTCATATTTCACATTTAAGTTCTCTTATACTCTGTCATTAGAGCTTGAATTCTGTAACCCTGTTTTCTGAGGAATCTTACCCCAAGACAGTGCCTGCAAGTAGCTGGCTCAGGGGACCATGAAGGTACCGACTGAATGTATGTTTTTAACCCTGGAAATGCCTTTAGCAGTCAGCATTCTAGCCTGATGTTCTTGACAAAGCCTGCTCTTGAGCACTTGTTTTTATGCAGTCATTTCAAATGTGTCTGGTCTTGAAAGGACATTGAAATAAGCTTCTTTAGGTTCTCACAAAAAGCTCAGTTTGAGTAAGAAAATAAATAGAAGTACTTTCAACTCACTTGCCCTCTACTTCTTAGGAAGTAGTTGATGTCACAGTTATTCTGGTAACTGAGCTTTAAATTAAAATGGATTTGTAGAAAATCTGAGGTGACTGCTTATTTCACATAAAGTTACTTGCCCTCAAGAAATTCCTGTTCCTTTGTTCCAGATTTCTGCAGTGCAGCATGAGTGAATAGATAGTAGCACGTATTAGAAAATGGGTAAGACTTAGATTTTGCTGCCACAAAGGGTAAAGTATGTGTTCCCAAGGCAGATGTCACTGGCTTTCTCTGCTGTCTGAAGCTTCTTTTTCCTTTTGTCATCTGAAACAATTGTTCTGTCATTGAAAAATGTCTTTGTGCCTCTGCTTGCCTCCGTTCTGATTTTTGTGCTGGTACTTTTCTCAATCAAAAGCTGGGGAAAAAACAAGATAGGTGATTAGAAGACAGGCAGAGTCTTGCCTGCTGCACTGATATTTGGAGCACAAAATTGGAAGCTGAGGCTAAAACAGGGGAATATGTAGAGTTAATGGAATTTTCCTGCAATTCCCAGATAGTTTGAGTACTTTGGGGTTAGTGTGATTATTTTAGTCCCATTCTTCGGGGAGTTAATAAAGAGCCTGTTTTCTGGTTTGCATGCCATAAAATGGCAAATGTCCGTGAGCTTGGCTGAGCATTTTAGCGCTGCTGATTCAAGGAGCTACTATCAAAAGCAACTCCTTTGTGGCCTGTCCTAATTATCTTGCATTTTCTTTTTAAAGCGATAAAATAATTTAGTTGAGTATTTTCACAGTGCTTTTAGCCATCAAAACACCTTACAAATGCAAACTAAGATTAGTCAGGTTGTTGATAATGAAACTTGAAACTGAAGTGGGAGGGATGCTTGCACTGTTAATACAGCTTGAAGGCATAAATTTAAGCTGTAGGAGGAAAACTGGAGTGCAGACATGCTCCTTTTCTGCAAAAGTCTTGTTGGTGGCCAACTTCCTAAGTTATGTGCTAAAGCTATTTTATTTGACTGTTTTATTTATAGCACTTGCTTCACTGTTAACTTTGCCAGAGCTTCGATTTTTCCCACCACTGTAACATGCCTAAAATATTGAGGTTCTTTGTCCCAGTTTGTATTGATGTTGTGGGACACAGGGGAGGAAACTGCCATCTGGGAGAAGCTATTTACTGGTTTGACATGCCATGAGATGACTTCATCATGAAGGCTTATTCTGTTAATGCATTGCGAGATTTATGGCTGGGGACCAAGGCTCTCCAGAGATAGGAATATTTAATATACATTTGAGTGATTGATAATGAGGAGAAAGTTTTATTATTGTTTAGTGAAAAGATTTACATACAGAGAGAATTGTAGGAAAAGGCGGAGGGAGAGATGCTTTACTCTTCTGATTTGCTAAATATGTCCTTGCTTATTTTAGAACAGAATGAGGAGGGTACCCAGTGTACTTTTAGGTTAGTGCTGGCATGGACTGATGCCAAGGTAAACCTGAAACAAAATGAAATGATGTAGTGCAAGACAGCAATGAATATTGATTTGTGTTTTAAGGGAGACACGATTATCTGAGTATGGAAGTGGCCTGCAGTGTGAGGCATAATGTCTCAAGTGCCTTAAGTCTTCCAGAGATTTTTTTAGCCTTACACAGAACACAGAAAAAGAAAATAAGATTAAGAATTACATGAAGAATTTCTTATGGTCTGTGGAGGTGTTAATATGCACTTAGAAAGTGCTTGAGCTAATCTAAACTGTTGTTAAAAAGGGGAGTTTTTTCACTGTCTGGTCCTGCTACTTCTCTTCTGCTGACAGTGGTGATGATTTAACCTCTCAGCACACCAGTTCATTTCAATAATCCTGCAGGAAATTCTGTGCTTATTTTTGCTGTGATGGTTTCCCGTCGTGAGAAAGGGCTTTCCCCCTTCAGTTGTCCTCTCCTTGTCTGATCTTACCCTGACCATGGACACTGGGAGCTTCTCCTGTGGCTGGGTGAAAGTGGAACTATCCTGAGCTGAGTCTTTGTGGTGAGGAAGAGCAGAGAAAGCACAGAACAACTGTTCAGCTTTCCCACTACCACCCTGAGCATCTCTTAAGCAAAGTCAGAGTGATGTTGCTGTCTGTGCTTGGAGTTGAGGGCCTACCTTAATGTTCCTGCATACGACAGGAGCTGTCAACCTGGTGTTTTTGTTGACCTGCAAAGAGATGTGGAGCATGGTTCTTCTCTTCCTGCTTGACTGGCAGGAATCTGACAAGTCTTTTGACAAGCTCTCCTCCCTCAGAGCCAGTCTTGAATGTTTCTTCTGGACAATTGTATTATAGTGAAAATTCATTAAATCTGAGGTCCTTGTCTTTGACATAACATGTGGAGATGAATCTATTTCACATTAGCAGAGGTGGAGTGCAGAGGGCTGCTGCCTGCTTCACTCCAAGCCCACAAAATCAAGAAACCATTGAAATTAAGCCAAGGATGATTATTTCCTGCTGCTGGATTTCCTGAGCAAACTGTAACAGTGTCTGTGTTTCTCCTTTACCTTGCTGAACTAGCACTGGGTTTCTCCCTGTGCAGACATGCACGGACCTTGAGTGTGCTCACTTATGCTGGGAAGTGAGAGCTTGAGAAGAGCTTGTGAAGCAGGAGGGCAGTGGGGGAGGCCCGAGGGAGGCCTTGAGATACAGGTCTTGTGCTGTAACAAACACCAAATACCTGTGTGGTGTTGCTTGTTTGGTTTAGTAGCATCACTGAAAGATCTGAGGTGACTGTGACTGTGTTTTGTACAGGGAATGAAATCATACTTGAAAATAGTGAGGATTCCTTGATTAAAACAAGCTTATTACAATGTGCTAGAGGGTGGATAAAGTGCAGTTAGCTGTGTCATTTAGGGTAACTTGATGGTGTTTGAACCAAACTTTGAGCTGTTTGAACTCCTGGGGAATATTGGACCATTTCCTTTCTGGAACAGTCAGTGTCTTGCTTTAAGTGTTTTGCATAATTAACAGGGAGCAATGTCATCAAAAAGATATTGGTATAACTCACCTTTTGAATCTCATTCTTCAGAAATGGCTTGCTTTACTGATTTTATCTCAGTATATTTGAAAGCAAAAGATAATTGCTTTTATCTTGCTTTTTAAACAAACAAACCAAAAAAAAAAATCAGTGCATGTGTATTTATTCACTTCCTGTTGAAGCTTAGCATCCCTGAGAAGAGTGCTTAATAAATCAAACACACTTCAAAATTGAATTGGAGTGGAAATGGAGAATGTATTTGAAAAAGCGTCTGTCTTGAGCAGGTTATGAAAGTGAGATTCACAGTGGCTAAGGCTTGCAGTTTTGCACAGGTGTATGCAGAATGACCAAAGGTTTAGGTGAATGAGGTGCTGGAAAACAGTTCAGTGTGGCTGCAGCTGCAAACATTGCTGGGTGGGGAAGACAGTCACGTTCTGTTTTCATGCTGTGTGTGTCTGTTGCAGTCCAAGATTTCTGATGCTGTTCATGTGCTGAATCTGTCAGTGGTATACACGCAGGCTACTGGGAGAAGCTGGACCATGAACTCCTAGCAAATTGCCGTTCTGCATGCAGAGGTCTTTTGGGGTGGCACACTAGGCATAGTGTCTTATTTTTGTCGGCATCAGATTTTACTGGCATACTTGCCTTTTCCAGGGTGACGCCTGCTCCTTATCAGTAAGTCAGCTGATAAGAGACTGCAGAGGAGGAGGAGGGTAGGAGCTGGCTGCTTTCATGTGATTATGGCAGCTAGGTGTGAAAGCTACAGGCTTGTGCTGAGAGCGATGAGATCATAGCATGGAGGGAAACCTGAGCAAGTGGATGTGGTGGTGTGTTTGTTGGTAGGAGAAAACAGAAGGTTGTACTAGATCTGTATAGGGCTTGGAAAGGCAGCAGGTCTAGAAGACAGCATCCTGAAAGAGGAGGAACAGCTTTACTTGGAGGGTAACAGAGCACTGGAACAGGCTGCCCAAGAGGGGTGGTGGAGTCTCTGTCTCTCGTGACATTCAAAATCCACCTGGATGCATTCCTGTGTGACCTCCTCTAGGTGAACCTGCCTTGTCAGGGGGTTGGATGAGAAGACCTCCAGAGGTCCCTTCCAGTCCCTACCATTCTATACTTTTGATAACCTGTAGTAGAGGAGTTAGATGATTTTTTTTTTGTGGTTTGGAACAAGCTACATAAAATTATTTTAAATCTCTCTGTAAACTGCAGATTGATCTATAGAACATTCCTTTGAAATATTGGTTTTAAAATGTTCAGATAATCTAAGTGATAACCAGCCTTCCTGACCCTTGTGCCTTTAGTGTGGCTGTACTCTGCTACAGAGAACTGGAGTACTTGAGGGAGTTTGAGCCAGAGAATTCCTCAGGTATCCCAAACCCCCAGGGTGGACTGGGTACCCATCCATTTCCTATTCTTAATGGAAAAAAAAAAACCAAACACCTCAATTACAATGCCATGCACACACATTTCAGATCACTGCAAGCATTCCAGCTTCCAAGCACAGCCATCTCAAAGAGCCACAGGCTGGCTCTTATCCTGTTCTGTTATCTCTGGTTAAACAACTAGATTTTTCAGATTTCATACTTGAAAATGTTGCTATTTTAATCACAGTAGTATTGAGACTGAGGTTGACAGAGAGGCAGGCCCATTTCCCTAACTGATACATCATCCCAAGATAATGACAAGAAAAGAGCAAGTGAGCTCTTATTATTGTACACTCTGCAGCATGATCTTGCATACCATTACTGATGCTACTCTGGGAAGATGTGTTGAATCCTGGAGCAGGATTTCGTGTCTTTTAGCAAGTGCAGTATTTTCTTAGTTAACTATTTTCTTTTTTTTCCAGATGAGGGCTATTACCAAGGTGGGAAGTTTCAGTTTGAAGTTGAAGTTCCCGAGGCCTACAATATGGTGGTGAGTATTTGTTATCAATAGCTGTCATTTTAGATTTCCTTTCTGAGTAATAGGACTTCAGAGGGAACTTGGCATTGAGGCTGAGAGAAGATGTGTTAGTAAAATATTATGGGTTTCTAGAAGAATTTTGGTTGCTTGGAGTTTCTGGAGGTCAGCTGAACTCATGCTCAGTTGGTGTTTGGTTGCTCAAGGCCTAGGCCAGCTGGCACTTCAAAATCTTTCCAGATAGAGAATTCCATTACCTCAGCTCCAATGTTTAATTACCTTTGTTGTGAATTTTTTCCTATCTGGGGTTAGAATTTCCCTTTTTGCGGCTTCCTTGTGGGTTCCTGCTTTATCACTGTGGACCTCTAAGAGGACTCTAATTCCATCTTCTTTATACCTTTCCACTAGGTAGTTGTAGACAGCAACAGGGTTCCCATCCTCAGCCCTTTCTTTTTCAGGCTGAACAGATGTAGGTCCTTCAACTCTCCTTATACTGCGTGTGCTTCAGTTTTCCTCACCAGTTCAGGGGTACTGCTGGGTTTGCTCCAGTTTGTCAATACAGCCAGTAGTAGGGAGTTCAAAATAGGAACAAATAATTCCAGGTTCAGTGTCATGAGCGGGAATAATAATTTTTCAGTCTATTCTTCTGCAGTCCAGTGTTTGCAACCAAACAGCCTTGAGGCTTTGATTGCTTAATGATACTATGCCTTAAAGAAAAAAATATTTACAACTGTGGCAAAAGTTGACTGGAAGGGCAGGAGTCAGATGGGGGAGTATACCTTCTAGCTGAGGTTCCACTCTCATCAGTCCTCTTAATTATTCTTGAGACCTGCTCTTAATGATTATTCTCACCAAAAAAGATGTATCTAAGAGAAAGAATTAAATATATGAACAAAAAGGAAATTTTTTGTTTCTCTGGGGCCTTCCAGCTAGTGCTTATAGTTCTAATATCAGACTTAGGTGGTTAATCTCTTTTGAGAGCACACAGTAGAGGATGTGGAAGGTACAGGTATGGTGATAAGTGGCCTCCTTTAGTGTAATCCACCAATTCTGGTTTTCTCTCAGGCTATTTAAGTATCTTGAAAAAAAATACCAGTTTCAGTAGTTGTTAAGCAAACGGGTTTTCTGAGAATCTACCAGTGATTGTGATAATTTACTATGGAGAAATAGAAAGCTTCACACAGCTTGGCCTATTCAAGCACAAGCAAAGTTGGTATTTCAGTATGGCACTTGACTAAAATTGCCCAACCTTGCAAGGGAGGGGAAGGAGGTTCAACTGCTAGAAAAATTAGTGTTCTCAAAGTTTAGTTCTTAAAAGAACAAGATTGACTCCAGAAATGGAAAACATATGGGACAAACATCTGGTTCTCAGGAATTAACCCCTGCCACTCTGAATCCCAATAGTTCAGATATGTGAGGAAACGAGACTCTTGAGCACCCAAGTTGTGATAGTTGTACTTCAATATATGAATTGCAGGAAGAAGGAAGCCTGATTTTCTTTAAGGTTGAATGGTTTTGACAACTTATGTATGTAGTATACAAATTATGATATAATTATCATATAGATGTAGTAGTTGCAGTCACAGCATTGTTTATATACATGTAGGAAGGAGGTTTGGTGGTCTGGGACATGATCAGTAGGTTGAATTCCACAAGTTTGAAGAATGGCACACTGACACTTCTAGAAGAGTAGAAAGGTTATGTTTCTGAAAGCAGAGGGGTTGGTTTGTATTCCAGAAGATGTCTTCAAGTTTCCCAATATTCCTTTTTTTATAGTCTACAAATACATAGTGCATGAACTGTGTGTTATAAAAAGATCGTGTCTGCAGAGGACTGTAGCAACTCTGTCATATTTTCTGCCATCTAATTTTTATTCCTCTTCAGTAATAGCAGTTTAAACACTGTGGCAGTGCTTTGCATGGGAGAACATACACAGCATATATGCATTTTCATTTTGTAAATGTTTGTGTTTAAGTTGTTCACTGCTGCAGGAAAGTATTTGCTGTGTATGAACAGGAGAGCTGAATGCTAATTTCTATCTGGATAATTTTTTTGTATTCTCAATGGCTATAATTAAAAAAATCTTCTAGTTTGTTATGGTTCCCTGCTCAGCACTGGCAGAAAATCTGCAGCTAATGTTAATTAGATATTTTAAAATTCTGAGCAACTTTCATGTAAAACAAGGAAAAAGCTTGCCTTGGTGTGGTTTAGAAAAAAAAAAAGCATCAGGTAAAATGTTGGATTCTGGACAAATTTTTAATGAAAATGTTTATGTATGCATATATTGAGATGATACTGAGGCCATTGTTTCTTTTCTGTTGGGCAGACTGAAACAAATGACAGCAGTGTTTTTAATAGAGCTGCTCAGACCTGCCAGTGCTCTTCCAGTCCACAAGCAAGTCCGGGAAATCACACATCTGAATCAAGCTCCTTAGAGGAGTGCTAAACATATTTGTGTTGGAATGAAACTGCCAGACAAGACTGGCATATTACTTTGCCCAGGGAGTAGAGCGTTGGAGGCCGATTTGGAAGTTAGAGTGTCTGAATACAGAGAAATGATGTATCCTCGTACTTTTGGTGTGACTGACTGGGATGTACATCCACCTTTGGAACCTGGGCTAGAAACTTACTTAGAAGTTTGAAGACTGAAGAGCCTAAACTGTGGGAGGGATGCTTTGGAGCAAGAGCTGCTGTGAAACACTGCCTCTTGCTTGTGAACAGAGCACACAGCAGGTTAGGGCTTAATCAAACTTTCCACCACTTTGCATCTGTACTAAGTATTAGAAATGCCTATTATGATTATCTGCAAGACAAAATAATATAAGGGTTCTTCTATGATATCCATAATTAACTGAACCTGTTTAAGCTGTTGGAGAGGAGGGTAATTTCAGAAGCATTTGAGCGAGAGAATTGGAAAGGGTTCCTATTTTTAAATCGCCTATTGGAGGCATGAGAATGGTTTTGTTAGATTTGTGCTACAGTGCTAGCAGGAATTTGTCACCTCACTCCTGCATTTCACTCCATGCTTTACAGAAAGGCTGATGAGAGGTAAGAAACCTCTCCACAAGCTCTTCCTACAGCAGTGTGTTTTGCAAAGAGGGGTCCAAGTGCTGCAGTTGTGCATTGTCATATTGGTTTGTCCAATGATTACATTTTAACTCCTGCTGATTGGATACTGCATTTGAGCAAGTATTGGTGTTGATGGTGCTCAACCAAGTAATAATTTAATGAAATGGGCCTGAGGATGGTACCTGTGGTCCATTGCTGTTTTGCAAAGGCACCACCTAAGAAGTCTCATGCCTCGGTAGTGGTGTTGCTCCAGTTAGTATGCTGACTAGGTCTCGATTTGAAACTGATGGAATGGGAATGAGTTCAAGGTCATTTGGGGGGGAATTATGTTTTGTAGAAACTGTAAAGAAAAAACAAAACCTGGAGTTGTAGTTGCAGGACAGTTTACAATAATGCATTGGGACTACCTAGTGTCTAGAGAAAACATTTCAAATAACATGGATTCCAGATTTGTGGTAGAAGCTCCATCCCTTCTCCAGGGAAAAGACTGTGAGGTGAAAAACAATGGTTAGAAGACAGATAAAATCTGTATTAGTACAGCTGTCCCCTTAGAATGCCACATTGAGCAAGGTCTGAAACTGTTAATTAAGTTCACTTATTGATTAGATCTTCATTTTCAATCTCTCATTTAGTGAGAATAATGGAGGGAAGAGATTATTTTAGCTGCACTTCTAAAGAAGCAGTTCTGTCTACATAAATTTTATGCTAGTACTGGAGTTCTTCTGTCTAAGAGGAAAAAGGGGAGAGAAAGAGAAAACCTTTCTTACTGTTAGGAGTGGGTTTCTAATTTTTAGCAGTGAAAAACACGTTGAAATGATAAAGGAATTATTTTTTTTCCACGATATAAAAAGAGACACCGGTTAATTCATTGAGTGATGATTTGGGGAATTTATTTTTTTATTATAAAGCTTGCTTTTTTCTCATCGATATAATCCCTGTTTGAAGGTGCATATGTAGAAATTTTATCTTCATCTACTGGCACAGAATTAATACTGCTGCAGCTTTCCCTTTCTTAACTAGACATAATCTTTCAAAATAATGTGAAGGTGTAGCTAATGAAAAGCTGTGCTGTTAGAAAACTTTGAACAGCAGCATTAGTTTTAAAAGTCAAAAGTTTGAGACTGTTTTCTTCATGCTGCTGGGGCAGTCAGTGTCCCATGGAGAAACGTGAAGTAAGAACGGAGACAAGTCAACATCTACATTATAAACTGCAGATTTGTTGTGGTAGGTTTGAGGTATTTTGTCTCTTGAATGAAGACTTGATGGGAAGCAATGGAGGGTAATAGCTCCCCAGCTATAATAGGTGATTTAATTGAAGTCATGAAAGGTACTGGTCTGGGCTGATGTATTCCAGTACACTTAGTATAAGAAATAATCTGCTTGATTGAAAACTGGAACTTGTAATTTGGAGGGCAAGGATGGAACAACGTACTGTTGCTAAGTTACTGGGATTTTTATGACCCGCTCAAGAGCAAATGAGACTGTATTTTAAGAATCTATCTCAAAATCCACAATGGGATTCAGAAATCTGGTGATCTTGTCTGAAAATAAACTTGGTGGCTTTTTATGTTCATGTTTTAAGTTCAGATATGACAATGCTTCTTGTGGTACTTCCTTTTGAATGGTGAATAGGAAGGGCTGTGTTTAAAAGAAGCTGTTCTTTTGCTGTAGGCATCACTGCATCCTCCACTGGTTATCGTTTTTGGTTGTTTTTTTTAACAAACCCCTGACATGGCTAAGTCTTGGGGGAAAACTTAGTAGTTTTCCAGTTTAAATAGTTGTCTTACTAGTTAAGAAACTGAAAGACCTGGAATGCTTTGGCTGTGTTTTTTTTGTTTTGGTTGGGTTTTTTGTTGTTTGTTGTTTTTTTTATTCTTTAAAGTTAAGTTTTTCTAGGAAAAAAAAGGCCTAATATCAGGCCAGCTTTTGTAAAGAGCTGAAAACAGCTAAAAGGGCAGTGAAAGCTGGGGTTGCTCCTGTAGGTTATGTTTGCAGTGGCTTTAGCATACAAACCTAGGCTGTAAATACCAAATGTATTTGCCTTTTTCAGTTTTGTTGCTTGTAACAGTAGTGTGGTTTTATTTTAAAGGATAACATAATTTGTTTTCTCTCCTGACAGCCTCCAAAGGTAAAATGCTTGACAAGAATCTGGCATCCAAACATTACAGAGACAGGAGAAATCTGCCTAAGGTAGCAACAATGTTCTGTTTATTTAATCTAGGATGTTTTTCTGTATGATAAAACATTGTATTCAATTCTCATGCCAGTATTTTGTAGAATCTGTTGGAAAAAATTGGTTAAATGTCCAAATAAGATTTGGAACTTAATCTATGGAAAGTATTGTTCTTCCTGTGTGTTAGAGGCCATGTAGAGCTGGACTCTTCAGGTTAAGGCCTAGTGGTTTGTTCTACTTGGGGTAAAAGTGACTTAGTTGTTGTTTTTCTGTTTTTTTTCCCCTCCTTCCATAAATGAATAGTCCTCAGGCCTTGAGAGGGCTTAAGGATTTACTTGCTTGACTGAATGTGTTGAGTATTTGCAAAGATTTATTTCAAAGGGAAAGGACAGTAAATATTCTATATTTGCCATTTGTTTATTTTAACATTTAATATCCACTGTAAGATGCAAGTACCAGATCTAACAAAACAACTGGGGGAGTGTAAGTCAAGATGTGAAGCCCAAAAGCTTTACTTTCCTGAAGTGGACTTTACCAAAGAGAGAGGCTTCATGTTGCTGAGTGGTTTTGCTTGATAGTAAATGTTTGCAGTTTCTGAAATGTCGTAATTTCAGTGTTCCATCAGGAGTACCTGATGGTGAAATTGGCCGGAAACCAAACACAAACCAGTGAAAAGCAGGACTGTCATTTTTCAAGTTAATGGGGCATAAAAGAAAAAAGTAGATGAAGCAGAAGCAATGAATATAAGTAAGATTGAAAGCTGTTTTGAAAACCCCAAACAGTTGCGATTGTGTGTAGCAAATCAGTACCTAAAAAAATCACAAACTTTTCCTCTAAATTTAAAATTCATTTTAATGCTGTGTTCAAGGGCCTGGGGAAAATGAAATTTCATAGGCAGATCAGGCTTGTCAGCTGATAAGCTAAAGAGCTGGTAACCGTTCTTTTAGCCGCAGTGGACTGTTCCATGCTTCTGAGAAGCTCATATCATCCAAGGGTGGATGAAAACCATCCCAAGGAGGCTGTGGGATGTTCCTGGTGCTTGTTGGTGACAGACTATAGTAGGATTATAGGCAGTGAGGGCTGAAATATGTAGACTTCACCTCACTTGGGTGTTAGAGGATTTAAAAGCACTGGGAAAAACATTAAATCCTCTGAGACTACCTAAAAATCTGGTTGTCCACAGTTGGTTTTGCTGCTTTTAGCAAATTTGCCAGACGTGGTGTTTCTTGGTGCCTCCCAGGCCTGTTGCATGTGGATTATTCATTATTGGGGATACTTCACTTTTTCTTGTCTTTAATTAGTTTGAATTATGAAAGATGAGCATATTGGTGGAAAATCATAATTGTAATGAAGCCACTTTTTTCAGCATGCACACTGAAATGTCAGCTTTATTTGATTGTCAGGTACTTGAACGTATCAAACCTTTGAAATGTCTTACTGTGTAGTTGGAAATACTAAAATAACTTGGATTGCTTTATGTCTGTTATAATGGAGGACTCTATATATAGTACCTGCAATCAACTTATACAAGAGCCTTTACAGTAAAATAACTTCAGTTATTTTTAAATGTAAAAAAAAATTCCTTGCTTGTATTTTTCCCAGCTGTCTTTTGCTAAACATACCTCAGGCTTTGGAATGTGTTGGTTTGATAATCACCCACAAATTAAAAAGTTCCTAAACTTATGTTCAAGCGTAATAGTTACGAGAAGGAAAAGTGTGTGTGTGTGTGCTTTGTGTTGCGTTGACTCTGGACCATATTAGGAGTGGACCATATTAATTCAGTCGGGACCATACTTGTGAATATTGCCTCCACTCCAGCGTGGACAGAAAATACCAAGATATACTTGCTTACTACATATACCAGTTGACTACTTTTTTTGACAATGTCTATCCATGTCACTGACTTCTTTTTCCTCTTTTGAGTTTATCTGTCTGAGGTGTTTGTTTTTTTTCTCCCCCTTGACCACAAGAGCTTTTAGAGTAGCTGAATCACTCAAGCTTAGCTGCTACATGGTAAGGTGGTCAATGTTGCATGTGTCCTTTTTGGCAATAGGTGATGTTAGATAAGGTTTGGTTCTTCAGGATGAAATATAAGGCTGCCAAATGGTGAAGTGTTTGAAGACTGATTAATTTCATCACCTAGTATAGCCCAGGGTCCCAATTTCGCCAGTTAAAGCCAGTGAAGTTGGTTGCTTGGTTCTGTTCCCTAGTGCTCTTCCCGATCTTCTCAGCTGTGCCAGTGTGGAAACAAAAAGCTCTTTAGAGAGACTTTGTACACCAATTTCTCCCCTTGTCCACTCTATAGTATGGCCTCCAAAAAGGTTGCACTGGTGGTGCTGGGTTGAGTTGAGGATGGAGATGGGCAGCAGGAGAATAACCCCTGTAACTGGTCTCTGCCAGCAGAGGGTTTCTGAAGTGAATTTACAGCTTTTTAATTCAAGGGTACATTGAATGTTACTTTCTGATGGCAAAAGGAAAGCAGAAGTTTTCTTGTAATTGACACTTTTTGTTGATAAATGTGTTTATCTGAGATCTTTACATAAAGCAGATCTTCTCCAGGGCTGATTTCCCCATAACAGTACTTTTTAGTCACTTAAGCTATAAATCATGTCAGCTGGAGTTTGAGAAAGTTATACGCTTGCTAGAGCCATGAAGTTCCCAGTTCAGTAAATGTTTCTGCAAGATCTCTTTAGGATGGTGAGGAATTTTTTTCCTCTTTAGATACACAAAGCTTTTCTACATGCAGGAATTCCAGGATGAGAAGATATTTGGAAACAAAAGCTGAGAGGCTAGCTAGGATGTTTTGGTTACTAGAGCTTGGTTGGTTGTTGTTTTTGTGAGTGTTTCTCTTTGCTTTATTTCTAAGTCTTCTCATAGGATTTGGATACAAGGATTTGAAGTCATGTTCTAGGAGATCTCCTTAAATAAACATCAGATATTAAGGTACAGTTCTCAGTTCCAGTTCCCACCATGACTGAGAAAATGCTCAGCTTTTCTCATGCCCTACAACAGCTGAAGGCAAAGCAAATGGAAATAACATTTTACTGGTTGTTCCCTGATCCTGGTGAAGTTCTCCACCTGGACAAGCACCTGCTTGTACCACAACACTCACCCTCCAGTCAGCCCTGGTGCTCCTTCCTCAAGGCATGCCCTCATTCACCAGCTCTAGTAATCTGAAATGCTGCAGAAATTTGCAGATTACTTTTGCAAATGAATTCTTAGACATCCCAAGGGAAACTTCTGAATGTTTATTGAGTTTGAATAGTACTAGGTGAGCTTTCTGGCCCATCAGGAGCAGATTCCTGGCACTTTTTTTATAGTTGCTTCAGGCAAACAGATATTTCTGCCCATCAGGTGCCTTGAAAGCCTGGTAATACAGGCTTGTTCTGCCAGATACACCATGGCTTTTGTGGTGTGTTTGGGAGCTTGTCAAAAGCAGCCTTTTGAAGCATTGAGTGGTATAAGACCTGCTGGTAGTGCCATTTGAGAACTTTCTAGTAGCACAGCCCCTCTGTAGCAGTGGGACACTCAGATGACATGTCTGTGAACAGAAGCTCAATGCAGATCTTGTTCATCCACTAAACCAGCTCAAGATGTGTCTTCTGTCAGGTGTTCCTTTTGCTCTGCGTATGGTGCTCTGACAGCAGATCATGGTTCAGACCTCTGAACTGTCTGGCAGTTAGTTGTAGCTAGGTCATGCCCATGGAGATCATGAGATGCAGTTTCTATAAATCTTGTGCTGGGAAAAAGTTTTGATAAGGGGCCTAATGACTGTTGCCAGTTTGTAGGAAGAAAGATGATGCTGCTCTAAAAAGGAGTTCTATCAGCAAATGAGAAATATTAGGCATAGGTATGCTTCTCTGCCTTCATTGCTCTTCTGCCAGACTTCTGCAAGGGCTGTGAGTGTCTCTTCTCAAGTCCTGGTCATTGATGGTCCCACCAGTAGATGTGCAGAGAGTTTTGGGAAGCTGGAAGGGTGTTAATGAAGCTTAGCTGATATGCTCAGGCTTTTTGAGCTCCATCTGTGGCTAATTCATGCTTTTTGTGGCTGTGTGAAGTTACTCCTCACTCACAAGCTCACAGTAAGCTGTGTGAAGAGGCAAAGGGAAGTACCATAGAAAAATTTTATGACAAAACACAATCTGAAAAAAAACTGTTACTCACTTGAAACCTGAAAGTTCTGGATTTTGCCCATTCAGCAGTATTTTTGTTTTTACTTTTGTTTTGTGAACAAAAGTTGTAATCACAAGACATTCTTTTTCATGTTCTGAGTTGCATTAGTGGTAATGGTGTATTTTCTCTTCAAAGGCACAAGAAATGAGATTAGCAGCCCAGTTAGGATGGAATGGTCTTGTCTAGTATGATCATCACGTTCTGCATATAGAGTCTAGGAAATGGGGAGTAATGCTGGTCATAGTATGCTTCCTTGTATGAAAAACTTGGCACATTCAGTAAATAACTATACAGATAGTCTGGATAGCCTGGAATTTAAAAATTACTTGATACATGTCATCCTGCAAGCTGATAAAACCCAAGACTGTTTCACCCCACCTTTTCAGTAGCAGAAGCTGATGGTGAGGATGAATTTTTGGGCTTTTGATACTTAGTGTGAGGTTTCCTTTTTGGATTAATAATGTGAATTTTCTCATTCAGATTATTGCTTCTTGTGTTCACAAACATGAGCAAGGCTTCAGCTCCTTTTTCAGTTGCACTCTGATCACTAATATTTTTACTTCTCGGAACTGCTTCTCTTTTCCCCTGAAAGGTCCAAACCAACTTAGTACACCTCAATGATTTCAACTTGTAAATAGGTCAACAGCTTTGCTGGATGATATTATTATATAATAATTATATGGTATGTTATATAATATCTGGTTATATAATTATTATTAATAATATTATAAGAATATGTAGGTCATAACATTTCTCTACAATGAGTGTCTATAGGAAAGGCTGTATCTTAATTGCTTAAATTAATATTCAGATGTATTTATATTAAAATTCAATACATTAAAGTTGTTTAAGGAACTTTTCCTCCTGTAATCAACCTCTCTTGACCAGAGTCATCTTCATTGTGACTTCCAATTGGTAATAGGTGGTGTTGAGTTTGTAAAGCCTGTAAAGTTCTGTGTCCCCAGTAGCTGGAAGCGGACTGTTAAGACCCTGTCACTAGACTGTCCTGTGCTGTGTCCCTGCAAGCTCCAGATACATCTGTTCATGTTCTGGATGTTGCAGAACCCTGCTTTTAAGAAGCTGAAGTCCTCTTGTGGAAGAGGGGTTGATAATCCTTTCTTGATAATTAAATATCCCACGAAAAAGACCCTTTTTTGGATGGAAATATGCAGATTTGGTGAGAGGTTTGCAAACCTGTCTCTTCACCAGAGATGAGTGTGTTCTAAACTGGAGCACGTGTGTCTGTGTACTTAGGGGAAAATAAAGGTTCAATGTTGAAACTGTCACAAGGATTTTTGTCACACATACTTTGATGAAAATAATTCGGTGTTTTTGACCAAGGTTGAGCCCACATCTGTAATGACACTGTGTAGAACGTAATTTGAATAAGGCGTACCAGTTCCTGTGCTTTAAAATGGCAGTATGAGATTTAGTGTGAGAGGTCTGTAATTCTTCTGTTGCAATTACTTCCTCAGTTCTTACTGTTTTCTGAGAAGACTTCATACAAAGCGTGTTTAACTAGAAGTTGCTCTGTATAATATGTGTGTCTTTTTTCCAGTTTATTGAGAGAACATTCAATTGATGGCACTGGCTGGGCTCCAACTAGAACATTAAAGGTACTATTTCCTTTTAGATATGTACATCAAACTAGATATATCCTTTGAAATCTTTTTATGGACTTTGAAAGAGAAAGATCATGTGGTTTGCTCTAGAAGACAACAGAATTCTTGTCCTTTGACAAGTGTTGGTGGCAATACTGAAACAATTACGGTGCTAACTTATTGTAATTACCAAGTATTTTGTTTCACCTCCTGTGTTTGTTTCCCTACTGGGTTAAATGAAGACAGTGACTAGGTATTTAAGTTCACTGTTTTTGTTCCTGTCCCTGTATTTCAATTCCAAAAAAAGTATTTGGACTACAAGTTTTAAGCTTCAGCCCTTACCAGGGTGGGGGGAAGACTACACCGTACACCAGTATTGCAAGCAGACAAGAATGTACGTATATTTTTATCTGCTCTTCTAGTTTTGTTTTTGGTGTCTTTCTTGGAGATTAAAATATTGCCCCATATTAAGACTGTGGGTGGGAATGACTGTTGACATTACATGTGCTTAATTTCCTGTCCTTAGTGATGATGGAAGGTCTGTATCAATCTTCTTTTCCATTTTATTCTTACTTCAGTTTGCTAATTGCATGTGATTTCTTTTCATACATTGAACACTCTGGAATCTCAAACTACAATATTAGTTGAAGATTAGTTCCCAAACTGAAGTTTTCATTCCCTACTTGTGTTCAGAATCTCCATTTTTAAGTAAATGAGCAGTTTCAGTAAGTGTTCTCTCACCTAGTGTGTTGTCACTTCATGTGATTTGAAACGTCAAATCACATGTATGTCTATGGAAGATAACTTCCTGATACAGCTGGTAAGTGAGCCTGTTGGCGGAGGTCCCTCACTACATCTGCTTTTCAAACAGGGAAGGACTGGTGGAGGATGTGGTGGCCAGAGACCAGAAAATGATTAAGTTCTCAATCCTTAGTGAAGTAAGGAGGGGGGATAGCAAAACCTCCACCACAGACTTCTAGAGGGCTGACTTTGGCCTGTTCAGGTACACTGGTTAATTCTCAAGGCACTCAGCCCTGAAGGATACAGGGGTCCAGGAAGGCTGGACAATAATCAAGAGGGAAATCTTAAAAGTGCAGAAGCAGGCTGTTGCCATGTGCTGTAAGATGACATGGCAGGGAAGACGACCGGCCTGGCTGAACAGGGAAATTTTGCTGGGACTCTGGAAGAAGGGGAAGACATCTCAGGATGAGGACAGGGATCTAGTTAGGTCATGCAGAGAAAAAATTAGAAAGGCAAAAGCCCAGCTGGAGCTCAATCTAGCCACTGTGATAAGGAACAACAAAGTTTTTACAAATACATTAACAATAAAAAGAGAGCCAGGGACAGTCTTCATCCTTTATTGGATGGGAGGGGGAGCAACATTACAGCCAAGGATGAGGAAAAGGCTGAGATACTTACGCCACCTTTGCCTCTGCTAATTAGTCACACCAGCTACTCCAAGGATATTCAGCCACCTGAGCTGGAAGATAAGGATGGAGAGCAGAACAAACCCCCCTGTAATCCAGGAGGAAGCAGTTAATGATCTGCTACAGCCTCTGGACATTTACAAGTCTGTGGGGCTGGATGGGATCCATTCTAGAGTATTGAGGGAGCTGGCATAGTTGCTTACCAGGCCTCTCTCCAGCGTTGTTTATAAACAGTCTTGGCTAACAGGGGAGGTCGCAGGTGACTGGAGGCTTGCCAGTGTGACACCCATCTACCTGAAGGGCCGGAAGGAGGAGCCATCTCCCGTAGAATTCTCCTAGAGAAGCTGGTGGCTCATGGCATAGACACTTGTGCTCTTTGCTGGGTTAAAAACTGGCTGGCTGGCCAGGTCCAGAGAGTTCTAGTAAATGGGAGTTAAACCCAGTTGGCAGCTGTCACCAGTGGTGACATGAGATGTTCCACTCCCTTAATGGCCTGACATTGCAGCAGGGGTGGTTTAGATTAGATGTTAGGAAGAATTTCTTTACTGAAAGAGTGGTCAGGTGCTGGAACAGGAGACTCAGAGAGATGGAGTCACCATCTCTAGAGATATTCAACAGATGTGTAGATGAGGTGCTTCAGGACATGCTGTAGTGGGAGGTATGGTTTGGTTTTTTGGGTTTTTGTTTGGGTTTATTTGCTTGTGGTGTGGGCTTTGTGGTTTTGTTTGTTTTTTGTTTGTTTGGTTTGGGTTGTTTGTGTGTTTGTGGTTTTTTTAGTTTTGCTTAATTTATCAATGTTTGGATGCAGTGATCTTAGAGGTCTTTTCCAGCCATGGCAGTGCTGTACTTCTGTGACTATCACAAAAAATTAAGATTAGTGCTTAGATTCCAAGCTACACACGGTTCTGAGATAGAAAATAGGCAGTTGTGCTGGCTTCTTGACAGTATGGCCACACAGTCCAGTTATTTATCAGGGTGTGTTAATAATTGTGGTATGTAACTATTAATGGTAGACCACAGAATAACATGGAATGGTGAGTGACTGGTAGCAAATGGGAGCCATAAGATTTAACCCAGGTTACTTTTTCTTACCTGCACTCAGCAATCCATCCTTCCTGAATCCTTTGTTTCCAGTGTTTGGACACCATGAATGGGAGAACCTGCTCCTCTCCACAGGTGGAATATTGTCTCAATTTGCCCACTATAGATTGTATCTGGTCTTGAGCCATGATGTGTTTGAAAAATAAGTGTTTGATTTCAATAATAGGAGGGCAGCCTGGTTTTCTGGAGGAATAGTATCCAAATTGATCATATAAAGCACTAAACCACTATTAAAATATTTAATTTGAGGCTGGGGGGTGTAATGGATTTCTGTGACAAAAATAGGCAGATATTCCTAAAGCAGCCCTTCCAAATGAGTTGGTAAAACCATTCAGATAGGCGACCCAAAACATCAAAAGCCACATGTGCAAAACAGTTCCTGCATTCCTGTCATCTGCTTAACCTTTTAGAGGGCTGAAGTTTTACCAGTTTTAGTTTGCACCTCATCTTCAGAATCCTTGTGGTGGCAGCAGAGCTCTTATGTGAAAAATCCTTCAAAATAAATGGCTGTCACCTTTTGAATGCTTTCTTTAGTGTCAGATGGGTAGAAACTTGAGGCATTTCAGTGATGCTTTTTAACTTTCTGAAATAAATACAATCTTCTAAATACTCAAGTTGTCTGATAAGGTGAATTTTAACAGTATAAAGAATTCTAAGGAGGGGGGTAACAAAGCTAACTCAATTTTTTTTTCTAGCATTTTGTTATACTCAGTGTCATGTCATCCATCATTGCATTCTCTTGAAGCTACTAAGCTCTGAGCATTATTTTTCTTCCGCTTATTCCTGCCACTGAAGGTGTTTCCATGCACCCCTGTAAACAGCAGCCGGGGTACTAGTGAAGGCTCTAAAGAATGTGCTAGATCTGAAATCCTCTCTTAGATACTTCTTTACAAAGTTTATGGAGAAGGTTGGGCTTAATCCCTGAAACAGGTCATTGGTAGGTTAATATTTTCAAGCAATCTATATGTATATTTTAAATCACCATTTATGTGTTCGTAAACGTTTTCTTTGTCCAACACTCTTGAAGCCTAAATGAGACATAGCAATGTCTGGGTTGGAAGGGACCTCTAGAGGTCTTCTAGTCCAACCCCCCTGCTGAGAGCAGGGACATCCTCAACTAGAGCAGGTTGCTCAGAGCTTCATCAAACCCCACCCTGAATGTCTCCAGG
>JANHFX010014603.1:38921-84573 GCA_027560015.1 Chloroceryle amazona
TGTACATATTCTATTTTATTATTAATCATTAAAGCTGTTCTAGTTTCCTTTTCTAATCACTAAGTCTCTCTCCCTTATTCCTTTTCTTTTCCCTTTGGGGAGGGAGGGGGGTTAACAGAGAGCGTCTGTTAGGTCTTAGGGGCTGCCCTGACCTTAAACCACAACACCACTGAACAAAATCTTCTTTGTAGATCTGACACTATTCTATTTTTTTTAAATAAGCTCCAGGAAGTTTTTCTGCAGAGGTACATTGTGTTGTATCTTGAGTTTATAAACATCAATTTTATCAGATTTCTCTGGGCTGATTTGTCTTTTTTTTTACCCCTCTGCATGTGCTCAGACCAGTGAAAATACACAAATCAGTGTCTTGCACGAACCTTTGCCTCATAAAAAAACTTGCAAAATTGTCTTTTCCTCTTAACATCTTTTGACAAAGATAAATCTTTGTTTTAAATACAGTAGCTGTTCTTACGAACACATTTTTAAAGAGTAATTCAGTAAAACAGTGCAGTACATGAGTAAGTCTAATTAAACCATGCTTGTTTTCCCCAAATTGTTGATTTCTGAATATGCAATTTATGTCAACTTTAATCAGTTGAGTAGACTGGTCTCTGGAGGGTGATCTTTTTAGTGTTCGTAATGACTGTAGTGTAGTTCATTAAGAAGCTATCACCGAATTCCCCAGGGAACAATTTATACAAGATTATCTGCTTGCTCAGAAGGAACCTTGGGGACAAATGTCAAGGAGTCAGTAACAAAAGTAAGGGATCTTAGACAAGTGCTCCTGCATACTTGGCAATTCACAACTGTCTTGGTATGGGAGAGAAACAGACTATAATTGTTTCTGGTTTCTTCCCTCTTAGTATATTTGAGCACAGAAGAAATAGTTTTGCAGCCTTCCTTTTTTTTTTTTTGTGTTTGCTAACTGGAGCAGTTCATGCCATTTAAATTGCCCAAAGCCCTCTAAATAAGCTACTCTTGTTGTGCTTGGGTGGGAAGCATCATCTGGGATCAAAGGCAAGGGAGAATTGAGATGGCCTTTGTGGTCAACTAAAGACAGCTGACATTCTCTTCATCACCTTATTCCAGGTGGAAAGGGTGTTTTATGTGCCACAGAAATGTTGCAAGATACTGTCAGTGTTATCTGCAAGATTAGAGGAGCAGGAGAGGGAGAGGAAATGTAAAAGAGTATTCTGTTTAGGAGGGAAGCAGTTTTTGTATAAGCTAAGTACCTACCCTTTCTGCCACATTTTATTTTATCTTTTTATTGTATCCCTTTGCACCAATGATACGTTTTGTGCACTTGCATTGTAGAGGTTGCGGATGGGTGATTAGTCCATAGGGGGGAAAGCTGTTTGGGGAGGCACGTTGGGGAGGCAGGAAAATGTCCTGCAGAGCCTGGGGAAAGTTGGGCTGGGTGGGGTTGAAGGGCACTTGGTTTTCTGGACTGCGGTGAAGAGAGAAAGGAGCTGGGCTTGTTTGTAAGAGACGATGAGAGAAGGTGAATGGAAGCAGAAAGCCATCTTGAGCTGGTGTGGAGCAGAGCACTTCCCCAGGAGACAGGCAGGCAGTGGCCTGACTTTCAGCATGCCGAGTGTTTGGGTGTAATTTCAAACCCTTTTCCAAACTGATGTTTGGAAACAGCTGGCACCTGTTATATTAGAGTCATTTCTTCAATTTATTATAAAGAAATAAATTGCTTCAGACATCTGCTTGTATAAATGACTACTGCTGCTTTCACTGATCTGAATGGGTTAAATTGTTTGCATATAAAAAATGGTTTAGCAACAAGCTTTGATTTAATCAGGCTATTAGATCAGAAATGCTCCTTGAATCTCTAAAGAAATTTCTTCAATTGGAAGTTCATTAGCTGCTTTTGTCTGGCTTGTTCTCTGCTTAAATTAATGTATTAAATATATTTTGCCTGCTAAAAGAAAATCTTAATTTACAATTTATGTGTTTACTCCTTATCCAGAAGAAGTGCTCTGTGGTGGCACTTCCAACACTGGCCAGCGTGGCTAAACATTTGTCTGGGACTTGGTTTCAGTAGCATCGCTTTTGTGCAGCGATTGTGAGAACTGCCACTTGGGAAGATTTGGTGACTAACTGAATCAGGACCTCCTATAAGTGCCAAGCTTTTGAGACTTGCCTCATGAGAGGCTGTTCCAAAAGCTGTATTTAGGATTTTGATTCATTGCTCTCAAACTTTTAAGCATTGCTGCAGTGGTAGAGGTGGGCTTTTTCCCTCATTTGTCATGTCGTAAATAAATCCGTGGGCAGAGGTTTAATATAACTCTTCATTGCAATGCAACACAGAAATACTAAAGAATGAAAAGGGTTATTTATAACAGTCTGTTGGTCTTCCGCCTTGCTTGTGTTGACTTCCCTGTGCCTGAGCTCAAAATGGTGACAGTGCTAAGGAGAAGAGCAGGCTTTCTTTGTTACACCTTTAACTTCCCTCCTATGGATTTAACCAGGTTCGGCTTGGCTTGGGAACCCCAGCTCCTTGAGTATCATACTTAAATCCTCTGAACTAACACAGTAGATGCAAATTAAAACCACTGAGACCTATAGCTGTCTCCCAAGGGCGTCTAACCTTGTGTGTGATGTCTGTTCCAATGAAAAGCCTCTGGGAGACCAGGGGGTGGGAAAGAGGGGAGACAACTGGAGCAGAAGCCAGATAAAGAGGGTTGGGGAATCCTGCCACGTTTCTTTTCGGTGTCCATGAGCAGAGCGTGCCACTTCCTTATCAGTAGCACAGGAGGGCCTTGGTTTTGCTCTGATGTTACGCTCATGATGGATGTGCTCATACTTTGTAGCTTTATCTACTTCTCTACACACTTAACATCAAAAAGGAGCGTCGTAAAAGAAACTGCCTTGTCAGGTACTCACCATGTGAACGTGCAGGTCCTTAGGTCTCTTTCTCTTTTTGTAACTAGCTTCTTTCCTTGAAGTGGAGCAGCAGAGAGGGGTACATTATTAACATTTTAAGACGAAATCTGCCCTGCTCCTATGTGTGAGGCTTACCTTTAAAAATTCATCTATGTAGGGAAAACATTCTGTTTCCAGAGCATTTAAGCCAGGAGTTCAGTAAGTGTTTGAAGCCAGGGAGGATGCTTTATTACATTAAAAGAAAATAAGTTTTTTGAACGGCCATGTCTGACAGACTCTTTGGTAGCTTGAAAATCCTTTTTAGTTGCATCAGAAAAATGTGAAACAAGCATTTCAGGCAAGTGCTTATCTTCATGCAGCAAGCAGCTCTGCTGAAGTCAATAATGCAAAGTGATTATTTTTGCAATGCAACAGTGTCAAGTTTTTTTGAATATGAAATACTTGCTTCGCTCTTGCTCATCTGTTCCATCCCACTTCCCTTGCTCAATATCCTAGATTTAAATCCAGGCTAACCTCAAACTCATTACAAAAAGTGTTGCCCTCTGGTAGTAATTTAGCATTATTTTTTATGGAGCCATGGGAGGGTCTGAAATTAATCCAGAAAATCCTAAGACTTGAAGGGGTGAAAGCATCAGAAACTATATTAAGAATTTCACACATAAGTTACTTGGTAAGAATAATAATCCTTTTATGCTTTTTTGATGTCTAGAATGGCTGTGAAGATGTGCAGCACTCTGAAAACTCACAACCTTACAGACGTTTTTGCTGGGTTTGTTTTTTTTTTTTTTGTGAGGTGTTTTTTGATAGAACTCTGTGCAAAGCCAGCCTGAGGGAGTTAAGTCTCCCAAAGTTTTAAAACTAGGGTTCAGCAAATGAGAATTTGGGAGCAGTTTAGGTAAACTTTGAAAGTGGGTCTTTATGGAGAGGCAAAATAATTGTATATAATTGACATTTCTGGATTGAGGTCTCATTATCAATGGTTGTGGGAAGCATGCAGTGGGTTAAGATCATCCCCGCAAAATTCTTAACACTCCAAAGACATTTGGTCTGCCTCCCTGAAGGACACTACAGCCTTTGAGGGCAGCAGTGGAAGGAACTTCTGATCTTCAAAGGTCAGAGATCTGATGGGGCAGAGTGGCTAGCAGGAGACAGAGGCTGTCTGAGCCATCCCTGGTTACATACCCTGCAGAAGACAGCCCTCGGGCTGCATCCGTGCCAGGGGCACCAGGGCGGAGCAGACACCCAGAGCGGTGACACCCGTGGCACCCTATGCTGTGCTGCGCACCCTTTCCTGCCTGACTGCAGGAGAGTGTGAGTTGGAAACCGAGACCTTCTCTCCAAGGAGCTGTTTGGGAGTGGGGATGACCACTCAGCATTATAGTCTTCAAATCTATGGATAACTCTAATTCTTGGATGTCTTGGGTATGGTGTTTTTTGCAGTTTATGTGCATGTGTTGCCATTGAAGGTAAGGAATATAGTTGAAAGAGTTGCTATCTTTGCCACACCCATGTTTTCAGAAGCTCTGTTAGGAGATCACAGAATCACACAGGATGGTAGCGTTTGGGAGGCACCTCTGGAGATCATCTTGTCCAGCTTCCCTGGTCTAGCAGGGTCACCCAGAGCAGGGTGCCTGTGATCATATTGTCCAGGTGAGTCTGGAATCTCTTCAGAGAATGAGTCTCTACAGCCTCTCTGGACAGCCTCATCAGGTTCTGTCACCTGATTTTCAGATGGAACATCCTGGGTTTCAGTTTGTGACCCTTATCCCTTGTCCTGTTGCTGGGCTCCACTGAAAAGAGTTTGGCTTGACCTTCATGGGCCCTTTAGCTATTGATCAGCATTGATCAGATCTCCTCTCGGTCTTCTCCAGCTAAACAGCCCCAGGTCTCTCAGCCTTTCTTCAGCACAGAGATGCTCCAGTCCCCTCAGCATCTTTGTAGCCTCTGCTGAACTCTCTCCAGTAGTTCCCTGGCTCTCTTGAACTGGGGACACCAGACCATGACCCAGTACTCCAGATGTGGCCTCACTAGGGCAGAGTGGAGGGGGAGGAGAACCTGTCTGGCCACACTCTTCTTCACACACCCTTTAAAGATGCTGAAACTGAAACTATTGTCTGACAATATCAGCTTTGCTGGGGAAACTCATGTTAATAAAAGCAGATAAAGTTAGTAGGTTGGTTGTGCAAGAAAACTGGATCATCAGAGGCTGTTGTCCAGATAATGCTGACATAGTGTCTTTTTTATTAGAGCATAATTGGATAGTGTTCTTAAGGGATATGGATTTCTCTGGTCCACCATTCTCAGCAGAGGGCCCAGGACAGGAAACAAACTGAAATATGCTTGTTTATTGAAGTTCTTTGCCATGAATAGGAAGTTTTTACTTTGAGGCTTTATCTTTATTGTGAAAGGTATGTTTTAGACATGAAATGATTCATGAGATGCTGACCCTGAAATAAGCTGTGTTGGATGACACCATTTGGAGGCAGATTCCATGAAGCTTCCTGTTTGCAGGACTTGAAAGCCCTCTTGATTCGGCTGTGTTTAGATACTTAAAAGCTGTAAAATTATGGGACATGCTCAAATAAGAGTGGTATTTTTCTGTGCTCACACTACACCAAGCTCTCTTTTCTTGGATATTTTGACACAGTTTCAAATATTTGTTTGACACCATTTTAATTAATTTTAGGAATGGATTGTTAAATTTAGTTTTGTACCCACCATTTGAACTCAGCAGTGCAGTTTTCAGTTGCTGGCATATACCAAGATACTCTTCCTCTGAGCAACAAAGCACCAGGACTGAGGCTCCTGTACACACAGAAAGATCTGAACTTGTATTTAAATATGCAGTATTTGGGTTCTGCAAAACATCACTTGAAATCTGAAGTTGGTGTCCAGTAATTTCATGGATTAGGAGTAAAGTAAAGAATGTGAACGTGTCTGAAATACATGACTAACTAACTGACTGTGATTTTCCTTCACAGGATGTCGTCTGGGGATTAAACTCTTTATTTACTGTAAGTAAATGAATATTTTGCATCTCCACTTTCCTTTTTCCTGCCTGCTTTGGTTTCAGCATCACCATCTGTTGCCTCCTAAACTTCAGGTTATTCTTTCCTTTGGCTTCAGTGGGTGTTGTTACAATATGAAACCAGTTTGTGCAGGACTCCTACAGAGGGTCTGAAATGCCAAATATTTGGGGCATTGTTTTTCCTGTTGGCTACAAAGTTCTTGTGGGATATTTTGGTAACAAATTACTTGGGATCTTCCACACAGTATGAAATTCCTTTTGCTGGTTTGCGGGAAACAGAAATTCATATTGCTCTGAGAAGGAATTTTATTGGTGTCCTATATATTTTTTTAAATTATATTTAAGAATTAAAGACTACCCTGCAGTCTCATTCCTGTTTTGAACACTTGAAAGAGGAGGATATGAAAAATCTTTGGATGAGGAGCATTACTGAGGGCTTGACAAACCCCTGCTTGTCTCCAGAGAGAGGAATCCCTTCCACTGGAGGGGCAGAGCAGTGAACGTGCTCCCAGCACTATCACCAGCTTCATGCTGCAGTTCTAAAACCTGTAGTACAGACCAAACCAGTGATTGACTACAGTCTCCTAAACTTTCCTGGCATCCAAAGGCATGATTTGTTTCAACAGCTTCGTTGGTAAATTGATTTAGAAGATTGAAGAGCATTTGCCTTTGCAACAGAGTAATTGCATTTCACCGCTAAGTCTCCCCCTGCACGCTAAGTGACTGGAAGAAAGCGAAATCCACTGGAGGTACAAAGAAGTGCCTTCAGAGGCAAAACTGCGCGTAAAAATAATCTGTTGTGCAAACAGCTGCAAAGAGTGATGGTCAGGCATCAGAGAGCACGGGGATTTGACATGGCTGGTCAGAGCTGTGCTTCCCAGCTTGCCTCTTGGATTTCCCTCACACCCAGTGTCTCAGAAATAATCAGGCTTTGAAAAGCTGGCCTTGGATTATACTGGTCTTGCAGATTCTTTTGGGGTTTTCCTGAAGAAAGTGAGTGAAAACAAGGTGGATGAGTGTCCTGGTTTGAGTGAAATGGGAGGTTTGCTGCTTAAAAATAAGATGAAGTGACACAAGCCCTTCACACTGGTGAAAAGGCATTTCACTGCTGTCGCAGCCTACCCTGTGAAACTGGGGAAAGTGATCTAGGCTGCAGTCAGGAAATGGGGGGATTGTGATTCAGTGATATCTTACTGATAATTCCTCTTCTATCAGCACTTTAGTTTCCTTTGTTTTTAACCCTAGACCCTTTCTCCTTCTGAAATTAATATTTATTGAGGTTGAACTGACAGACCTTAGATTTATTTTGATTCATTCTGCTTCTTGGCACCACATGCCCTTAGCTCGTGGGATCTTTGCCCTCCCTTTTCCTCTCAGCCCTGCATTTCCCAGTGCACTAAAACTTTCCTGTCTGTCAGGTTCCAGGTTATGCAACTTCTTCACTGATGGAATTAAATTGCTTTGCTATGGAGGTGATGTTAAGGAAGCACTACTTCTATCACCAGGCTGTTTGCAAGGTTTTTTTAAGGGTTTACTTTACCCTTGAACAAAAAACAACAGGAACTGTGCCTTTGGAAATGTGGAGTGTTCCTTCAAAATCTGATTTAAAATTGTCTCAGTTTTCAAATAAAAATGTATCACTGCCAGAGAGGAGCATCCCAGGGCTGTGTGTGGTGTGGCACCAGATGGGTTGAATACCTAGCTGCTATTGTCCTTTAATTGACTTGTGGTTTGCAATCCTCAAACTCGTTTGCTGGCAGGGCTACCTATCAAGGGAGTGAGAAAACGGCACTACACTTGCTGGTCTTCTCTGTGCTTTGTTTCATTATTTTGTTCACTAGGGCTTTGGATTCCTTGTACCCTAAAATGTTCTTTGTTTCTTTTCCAGGATCTTTTGAATTTTGACGATCCCTTGAATATTGAGGCTGCAGAGCATCATTTGCGTGACAAGGTGAGTCAGCAGTTTATTTAAAGCACGCTGTACCTAAACAAACATACATACTGTACTTGGCAATTCCCAGTCAGTCCTTTTAAAGCATTCGAGCTGGCACTTCAGGCGGTCGAGTGACTCACTTTATCAGCAACCAGTTATTCAGACAAATTGTGCTTTATCTGGGAAAGTAAACTTGACACAGTAATGTTATTCACCATATGCTCGAATTGTTGACCATATCATACATCCCCAAAATAGATGATCTTTTCCGTCTCGTTGCTGAGATATTCCCTGAGGTTGTACATGTTCTGTGCGTGATAGTGAATCGCTTTGGCGCAGTTACGTGAACGGCCTTTACCTTAAAAGGCCTGCAAAAAGATTTCATCCTTCTCCGTCTCTGCCAAACTACAACTTTTTTCTTTACAACTCTTACATGTCGCATGTTTTTATTAAGCCGGGAGGAGTCTGGGTACGTTTGAAAGACGGGAGTGGAAATTTTTTCTTTATGAATCCTATTTATTCTGTGGGTAATTTGGACTGGGCAAAGAAAACCATGGTCTTGATTAGTGACCTGATGAATGTCTGTGAGATGTACCTCTCAACTGATATTGTTCACCTCTACCTCCATGCTCAAAGTACTAATTCCCCTTTCACATTACATTATATAGATGCATACCTCAACCCTATAAAAGTTACACTTGGTGTGTTCAAGATCTCTTGTTTTAATTACACTCTTCTGACACTTTTGTTGAAGTTAAGCTTAAAGATTGATGAAAGTTTCCAGGTAAGTGTTGATTTGAAGAGTTCATTGAAAATGCAAAATCAGGACGTGAAGCTAATTTATCTAATTTTTTTCAAGAGGAAGCATCAAGATTACAAGTTCATCTTTCTAGCTGTTTTTCTTGTTTAATGCAATCATCACAGAATTCCAGCATGGTGGGGATTGGAAGTGGCCTCTGGAGATCAACTCATCCATCCCCTCTGCTCCAGCAGGGTCACCCAGAGCAGGTTTCCTAGGATCACATTGTTCGGGTGGGTTTGGAATCTCTCCAGAGGAGGAGACTCCACAACCTCTCTGAGCAGCCTGGGCCAGACTCTGGCACCCTCACAGGAAAGAAATTTCTACTTATGTTGAGGTGAAACTGTTCACGTGTTGTGTTTTTTGTGTGTTGCCTCTTGTCCTGTTGCTGGTCACCACTGACAAGAGTCTGGCCCCAATCTTGTGGGTATTCTGGTATTTGTCAGTGTTTGCAGGGCTGGGACAAGGCTTTAAGCCTAAAGTGAGAAAAATATTAGTAGACACTTACTCTGAAGAAGCTTTTTTAATGGTTTTCCTGCCTCATTTTGGCAAAGAGTGCCAGGAAGCCTTCCAAGCTATAAACTTCTGAAAGTGGCACGGGGTGGGTCCAGCCTGAGAAATAAACCTGGTGTAGCAAAGGTAGTAAGGCTCAGCTGCTGTCTTTGCATTGTGAGACTGAATTATTCTCTAATATCTTGCCAGGGCAATTTGTAGCTCCTTGGTTGCTGTAAGGCTACGCACCTATTGCTGAGCATCAAATTTGGCAGTCAATTCCATCTAACTGCCAGAGGGAATAGAGGTTGTCTGGTGTTTGGGCAGGAGATGTGCTTCTGTAGTACTAGTACAGTCTTGTGTCAGATGGGCTAAGGTGATGATAGACCAGTGCTCTGAGTAAATCATTAGACCTCAGACCAGCCAGACAGGAAAATCTGCTTTCCAAAATGGGGTGAAATGCTAAGAAATTGCTGTTCTGCACTTCTGAACCTCATGCAGAAAGTGGGAATGTTTGGAATCCACAGAAAGGAAGGAAACGCACCTGCCTCAAAACCAGAGCCGTACTTAAAATACCTACCCTGCTGCTACCCTACCAGCATGGAAGGTTGTGGCTTTTTTCCGGTAACAGCAGCTGTGGAAGAAGTAAAAGGGAAACTGATTGGGGATTTTTGACAGCCTTCTAAAGTAAAAATATTTTAGGAACACACATTATTTGTTTAGTAAACTAAGTAGTCTCTACACAGGTATCTGTTAATTTCATACTCTGCCATGTTAACCTTTTTTGGAGCTTATCTGAACATAGTTCAGATATTGAATCAATAGTGACAGCACCAGATAGTGATGGATTTTCCATAGTATGTCTTACAGCAACATGAAGACGAAACCAGTGGTGCCTGTCTGGAGAGAATAAATTGTGCAAGTTAGATTTTGTTTCTCTCAGGCAAAGATATCACATAGCTTATACGCACTTGGTTGGAAAATCAAACTGCTGCGGTCCTGTCCTGTCTAGTAAGAAAATAGTTGTAATGTATGATATGGTTAATATGGGAGTGCCAGTGAATTTTCCCTGAGACATTTTTATGTGTGAAGTGGGATTATACAAATAGTGTATGTGTAATATATGCACAATCTGTATACGAACAGATGTGCGAACATATCTGTGTACAGAGTTTTGTGTCTAAAATCCTGTAAGAGAATGCCTTTTTTTCTGGTTACTGAAAATGCGAGTCTGGAGTTTGTCTGGTTCCATAGGCTGGTATTTAATCATCAGAGATGACTGCTGCTCTCAGATGGTGGAAGAAGTCACATCATAGATACCCAGTCCTTGCTATTTATTCTTGGAAAACAACTGTACTGTGAATGCTTGTTTCATAGATCGGACTAGAAGGGACAATCTCTTTCTGTATAAGGGACCTCTTAATTTTTGCATTAAATCTGTGGCTTATACCTGAGCATGTAGTTGTAGCTTTTGGGAAAGCAGCCTTGTTCTAGATGTAAAAATGAGACAAAACTCAGAGCTCAAGCTGTTCAATTAACTGCTTTAAAAAGGCTTGCTGAGGTAGGATGTCTGCAGTAAATGGTACTGTTCAAGGGACTTCATTGTCATTGCAACCAGTTTTGTAAGGCTTCAGTTTTGCCAGTTGTGAGTTTATCTTGTGCTTGTCATCGAGTGATGCTGAATGCTCCAGAGCGTAGTTAACTACAGGGTAACTACTCATGCTACCCCTATTTTTCCATATATTTAGTCAGAGATCTTCCCTCTTTCATCCTATGAGCTCAATCTCATGTTGCTTCATCACGCACCTCCAAGAAGGCTCTATCCTTTCAGTAACCTCCTTGTAAGTACCGGGAGGTTGCTTTTACATCTCTCCAAAGCCACCTCCTCTCCACCACCAAGCCCTGTTCCCTCAGCCCCTCCTTGCTCCAAGGTCTTCCCAGCAGTGCTGTGCCCAGCCTGGCATCTGGGACTGTCCCCGTGCAGGGGCTGAGCATGTCCCAGTGTCAGAGCTTCACATTTGGCCTTGCTGGGCCTCTTTCAGCCCATGCAGGCCACTTGGGAAGGTGGATTTGCCCTCTGGCATGTTGACTGCATCCTCTTTAGTCATTGTGCTTCTGTAGAAGTGGTCCCATTTTCCCCATTCAGTTTTAAAAATGAAACCTCCTTGCAAGCTTGTTAACTGTGTTAAAACATGTCACCATTCATAGGGCCTTCCCATAAAATTGTACTTCCATCTTTCTTCCCCACCCCTTTAACTCCTAATTATTTCCAGTTTAGGGGAAAGTTTACATTGGTCATTTTTGTAGTGTTACTTTTTTGGAACAGTCTGGGTACTCACATTGCAGCCCAATTAGGTCAGAATCCCTGGAAGATAAGCAACTGTTCTCTCTTGGCATAGAGCTCAGGAGATCAGAATAAAAAGTGACTGATGTCTCTGTGTAAACTGCACAGTGTTTCCCAAGATGCAGTCTTCTCACACTGATACAGTCTCATCAGTCTGCTAGTATGAGTTTATTTGTTGAATGTAAAGAACTGCGTACTAGTTAATTAGCTGGGACTGCTTTGGATTTAGCAGAGAAGTCAGCCTAAGTAATTATGTGCGTGACCAGTCCAATTAATAGTCAGTTGAATTAATTCCATGGATTCCCGCACAATAAGCAAGTGTTTAAGTTTTAATGACAAGAGAAAATGGCCTCAAGTAATGCCGGGAGAGGTTTAGGTTGGACATGAGGAAAAATGCCTTCCCTGCAAGGGCTGTCAAGGCCTGTCCCAGGCTGCTCAGGGCAGGGATGGGGAAACCCATCCCTGGAGGGGTTTCAGAGCTGTGGAGATGTGGTGCTGAGGGACATGGATCTTTCATGGACCTTTTTACCAGCATCTCTGAAGTGCAAAACCTGAGAAATCCAATTGGAATAAGTTTTAATTTGCCAAGGAACCATCCTAAACATAAACTTTTTACTTAGTTCAGTGAGCCCTGATTTTATTTGCATCTTCCTTGGAATGCAGCAACACATATTTCCAATTACAGAGTGTAGGAAAGTGTAGAACAGCATGACTATCACCTCTCTTTGCTGCCTCCAGATAACTGGCAATGACAACAAAAGAAGGTAGGCCACATTTTTGTGGCCTTCTCTTTGCCTGCCCCAGCCAGAGGAATGGGGGCTGGGGCAGGCAAATAGTTAGGCTCAGCCTAATTATTCCTGGAGACTCCCATATGCTCCTGGATGTGGAGGGGTCAGGGTACTGCTACTGCACTGCCGGAGCCGACTATGCCAATCTGTACCTACCTTGTGGTATTTCCCAGTTGTCTGCCTGGTTTTAAAGAACATGCAACACAACAACTCTATGTAAAAGGGGTCTTGGTTTTGTCTTTTTTGACCCTGACCATCTTCTGCTGCTGTCAGCAAAGGGAGTTTTGATTGTTTCCCTGCCTTTTCTCTGGCTAGGTCAGTAGCAAAGCTTTTCGCCGTTGTTTTGATACTTTAATGATTAATTCTTTTGATGGAAAGTGAGTTTGATTTTGGCCCAGGTTTTAAGAAGCAGGAGTTTTAACTATAGCTGACGAATTTTTGCAGCTCTGCTTGTCACTGACTATATTTCTAGTCCATCTGTCTTCAGGCAGCTTTACATGCTGTCGTTGTTTGTAGACATTATGTTTCTATTCTGAGGAAGGTAGGTTGTACTTTTGTAAGAATATTAAGGGGAAAATTCAGGAGAATTGGAATTTGTTTATAATATACTGCAGCTGAATGTGACTCTGGACAATCCATGATGTGCTGCTGGCTGTAGTGCTTACAGTCTGTATTTTTTAATAGATCATTTTTACAGTTGCAGTTTCTAGTTCTGCTCAAAACATGGCATTCTGATTCCTCACGACAGTAATACCAGCACACTAGCAAACAAAACACCGAGGACAGTATTGCCAGCCTCGTTTTACCTTGGGTAATGCTGTGTTGTAAATCATCAGATAAGTCACACGGTCAGTGCTGGCACCAGTGATATGGGAGGCCAGAAGCTATTGGGGAAGAGGGATATTGGGACAAACTTTTCCTTGTGTCACTTGCATGCTGCTCTGACAGCTGTTGAATCTATTTTTTTTCTTTACACAAGGAAAGACATTACTGCTTGGCTTTTGCTTGTTTTGGTTGTTTTTTTTATTATTAAAGGCTTCTCTTGGTAATAAGGAAAATAAGGTTTTTATAAGGAAAATAAGGTTTTTACTTCAGGATTGTTTCTGGGGAGATGGATTTATGTTTGTGGTGTTCTGTAGTCTGAAGCTGCATCTTAAGGTTTCCTCGTAGAATTTCAATTGCCCTATAAAGCTTTTGTTCCTTAGGAAACTAGGCTTAAAAAAAGAAGTCTTTCCCCTCAATTGCCTGCAGTCTTTGGAGGATGTTGTAATGAGTCTTCTGGGATGAACGTTTTCCTTGAATTACTTGAGGACTGTCATCTTTTCTTTACAAGTGAGACCATTAATCTAATTCCACTAGAAATGCCGTTGATAATTAGGAACAGTTGCTGACTACATATTTCACTGAATAGCTTTTATAACATTTCATAATAGTATGCAGGCTTTTTTGAGTCCTCAAGTAGATGCAGATTTTTTGAGTCCTCAAGTTGCAAACAGTTTAGGATTTTTATAGAATAATCCTAATTTCTCAAACCCTTCTTTGGGGAACTGAGAAAGGACCAGCAGCACCTAACTCAATGCCAGTACCTGGGCCAAGTTCTGGAGAGGACATTAAAGTATCTTCTGAAAACAGTTAAGTGATTGAAAGAGAAAGTTGTCAGGAAGAGGTCTACCTGTTAGTAACAATCACAAGTAAGAAGCAAATACAGATAGGTTATGGAAGACATCATTAGACATCCTTTTGGAAACACAGCATGTTAAATTTCCCCAAAACTGTCCCTCTGTGCCAAAAACTGTCATTGCCCAGCACAGCCTCTTCCGTTCTGGAGCCACCAGGAACCAGCAACAACTTGAAACTGTAAAACTTCTTTTTCAATTGAGTGATTTCATCCTTGATGGATTTTTTTTTTTTTTGCTCATGGACATCAGAAAACTACTAAGTCTGGCTAGGGAAGCATGTTCTCAAAGTGGAAATGGATGATAGCTCTTCTTTCTCACCTCAGGTTTTATCAAACACTATAAACCCAATCTGCCACACAGCCCAGGGAGTTCCTGTGCTTTTCTTTCTGAGCTGCCTTGTGGGGTGCTAAATACAGAAGCTGGCAGCCTTGAGATCTTTCATCTCTGCTGAAGTTGAGAGTAATTTGGTCCTCAGACTGCTAATGCCTTCAGACAGCTAAAGACTCCCAGAGCTCGCTACCTCTGTATTTCAGATTTGATCCTGCTAAAGACTCTTCCTAAATAACATCATGGCCAGCTGTACTTTTATCCTCCTGGCTTTTTATTTCTGTGCTTATACATAATAAGGATGTAATTACACTTAGATGTAAGTCCACCTTGAAAATCCATTTTTCTGTGTAGCTGAAGAAATGTGCTTGAAACAAAATACTGTCTTAAATTTGTATTCTTCTTGATCTCTTGTCATTGATTACTTTGAAGTTAGTTTTCTTCTGTTAATGAGTCTGAAATGTTATTTGATGCTTCAGAATGAAAGGTGCGATATAAATGCTAGCATATCTCAAGTGTCTTCAATCCCCTAAGCAGACAAACATTAACACCAAATAAAATTAAAACTTTAAGTTTAGAATAAAAATACTCATTATCTGTAGTTCTTCCTCGGGTCTTCTGGTTTAAAGTAATTAATTTAACTGATCTTACAGTAATTTGTTTCTTCATCATACTTTTTTTTTGGTTATAATTTTTATATCAATAGCATTTGAGTATACATTTGAGTAGTTAGCTCTTCACTGGGTTTTCTGCTTGCTAGATTTATTGTTAGGAGTTACATATTTTGAAGTAAATATGTCTGAATTAGAAATATTATCCACTGATCTGTAGTGACTGTTGGTGAATTTGAGTGCAAACCAGTTTATTCAGACAGTGCTTACCAGAATTGTCAAAAATTCTTTAAAAGACATTTCAGTACAAAACATTTATACTATATATAAGTAAAATTTCATAGTCTGTGGATGCTTTATCTTTTCCTCACATTTCAGAGCAGATGTTATTTGTGGTAAACAGCACTAGAAATCACTCTAAACAAGTGTTTTATTTTCCAGATAATGATGAATTTTGTGAAAAAGCTGTATTCCTTTGATGGGTAGCATTCCTTGACAGAACTGAAAACAGTTGAAACGGTTTTATTTTGCAAAGTGGTCAAAAGTCAAATCCAATCTCTGTGTTAGCCAAGTTTATATCCTGTTTCTGTCGGAATGCTTCTTTCTTTATTGGATTGGGTCTGGGCAAACACACTCCAAAGGTTTTTAATGGCAAACTGTTTTTTCTAATGCCTTCCCCAAGGAATTGGGGAAAAAAAAAATGCTCATTTAATTCATTAATGCATTACATTTAACTCAGTTCTCTTTGTCAAACTCATCACCCTTGCCAACAGTTTCCCACTGCAGCTATACACTTCATTAAACTTTCTCAGTTTTCCCAATGTATCCCTATGAAATTTTGTATTCAAACAATGCTAATGATATCTGAAAAATTCTGATTAACTATTTTCTAATGCCTGAAGTTTAGTGGTGGTACAAGGCAGCTGGAAAATCAGCCTTAGGACAGAGGAATTGTTACAAAAACATTGACTTGAAGTTCATTTCAGGTGGTCTTTTAAAAAATGTATTTTATTATTGATGTGTTTGAGCTTGTGCGAGAGGAGCAACCGTGCATGGGATTGGTTGTGCTCAATGCTCACAAGTGTTGTGGAGCAGTCTCTCAGCTGCACCCTGACTGGTTAACTGAGGAGGAGACATGGCAGGGATGAAGCATGTGAATGTGACCTTTGTTGTCACTTTACATGCTACAGAGGGAAAACCATCACTTTGCCCGTTTCTGAAGGTAGCCTACTGAAGTCTGACTGGTTTTTCTTTGCACCTCTTCCTTGAGTCTTCTTGTCAGGGGAGGATGAGAAGAGCTGCTGCTCTGAGTCCAGGCTTCCCCAGAGCTGTCAGTGCTACTTTTCCCCTGCCACAGCAACTGCCCCAGTTACCACAACAAAGCAGTAGCTCTAACCAGACATCACTGCTCTTCTTGGTTTGGTGTGGGAGGTTCTTCAGTCTTTTGTAACAGGTTTTACTGAAGAGCCTTCTCATTAAATTATCTTTTATACTTCATTGTAATAACATTGACAGTTCTCTTGTGTGGAAATGCTTTTGATTAAAGCACGAAGTTTTGAGTTTGCAGCTTTGCTACAGAGACAAATTGTGTTTCTTGGTAGCTCTTCTATTCCATGTTGCTCTCACTGCTTTTTCCCTGGGTAGCATTTCCTGCATACACGATCCAAGCAAAGCCCACTAAGTTTTATGGAAACATCTGGATAGGTATTTATGTTTAGAAGAAAGCTTTTACAATGATCCTGTGTCCAGCCTGGAAATCATCACTTCAGCACACGTGGAGGGTTCTGTGAACTCAGAATCCACAACTATGGCCTCTCAGCACTTCACAGGCTGTTTCCTACTTCTGGTGTGTAAGTGGGGATTGAAAAGAGTAGTACAGTTTGGTGACCCTCCCTTCACCCCAGCTTTACATGGTTACCCGTGCAGGCAGGAATACACTTGAATCCAGCTCCCAAGATGTGTCTGGTTTGTCTTTCGCTTCATTGAATGCCAGGCTCCCTTAGTAGTCCCTTAGTGACAACATCCAACTGGTAGATGCCCTGATACTGAATTGTTTTTAAGGGGCTAAAAAATGAGCACATTTATCATTTTCAAAGTTTCTTCCCTATATCCTGGACAGTGACAACAAACTGAAAGCTTCAAATGCTTTCAAACGCAGACAAACAAAACATTAATTAACAGCTTCTTCAGATCAGGAAAACATCTTTATCAATTATTGGCAGGGCAGAAGGATCACGTTGGGGTTTGACACTTGATGTAGCTTAGGAAAGACAACTCGGTCATCCTGTGCATCACAGTGTTAGCTAAATGTCTTTCCTCCTGTTCCACACAGCCCATGAAAATGTATTAACCACTCTTGCAAGACCCAGGGGTGCGATGAAGTGCGAACAGAGATTTCCTGCGGTTCATTCCCAGCTCCTGTACACAAGAACAAAGGCTGATCACAGCGTGGAGAGGGATCACAAGCTGTTAGTGACATGCTGGGTTCACATACCCTGATGGAATCTTGCATAAATTGAGATAAAAACAATGTAACTTTGCTGTTACTGGAAGGATGTAATGGAATACCCAGCTCCATTGGGCTATAGGTAGTCCGGTATTTTGCTTATTGTGCAGTGTATTACAAGATCTGGCATGTCATGTTACTGGCCTGTTTTCTGCTGCGTGCTTGTCAGTAACCTGAAATTCATGACTGACAGCTCTGCTCTGCTTGCTTGAATTTCTGCCTTCATCCAATTTATTTAGTAATTTCTTGAGACAGAGTAGCTTCCTGCTCTAAAATGACACAGGAGAGACAGATGCAGGCATACCTGTCATGCAGAAACAATGCAGGAGAATTTTGGTAAGAACATGACAAAAAATGTAGTAAAAAAAAATAAATCTTCCACCTTGTTTGTAGTACCTAGTGGTGCTGGATGCTCTCAACAAGTCCCTGTAAGGAGGTTGGAGCCAGGTGGGTGTTGGTCTTTTCTCCCAAGTGATAGGACAAAAGGAAATTACCTCAACTTGTACCAGGGGAGGTTTAGGTTGGACATGAGGAATGATTTCTCCACCAAAAGGGTTGTTAAGCCCAGGCTGCCCAAGGCAGCGGTGGAGTCCCCATCCCTGGAGGGATTGAAAAGCCATGGAGATGTGGTGCTGAGGGACATGGTTTAATGGCGAGCTGGTAGCCCTGGTTTAACAGTTGGACTTGATGATCTTAAAGGTCTTTTCCAACCTAAATGATTCTGTGATGCTTTAGTCATTCTTCTGTATCCAGAGCAAGAGCCTCTGCCAGCACTTTTGCATATGATGGCCGATGGGTCCCTTGTGACATCATGAAGGGATAATGTCTGACTGTATCTTGCTTTTTTGTGTGCTTATGTATGAAACCAAATTTACATGCACATCAGCAAGAGACGATTGCACACTGAATATTTATCAAAATAGTCTGAAATTTTATTTGGTGACCTGTTGAATGTGGCATAACAAAGTGGTAGATCAGCAATAAACAAATCTTTCTGGAATCTCTTCCCAGCACCATGCTGGGTGCTGACTTCAAATGTTACCTTGTTTAGCCTCATGTTCATTTTGGCAAAGGAAATGCAGAGAAGCGAGTTGGTTACAGCTGCCAAGTGAAGTGTTGTCAGGAAGTGGGTCTCTTCCATGGATTCCAGCCCTGTGTTGGCAGACTTAGGAGGGAACTATCTGAAAATTTCAGCTTGTCATCATGTACTGACTGCCTTGTCAGTAGTGTGAATATTCAGTAACAAAGCCTATAAAGCCAGAATACTTTTTTTTTATGATGTCTTGAAAGACCTTCGTGTCAATCATAAAACATTTACCACATAACCTGCAAATTACTTGGGATCTATTTTATTACTCAAGAGAAGCTGAGCCCATGGCTGTAGTTGCCATTCTTATACGTATGTGGTCATGTGGCCAGCCCTGTCCGTTGGAGTCAGCAGTTGTAAATGTTGACATTTATTTCAGCAGATTTCATACTGTTTTTTAGCATTAGAAAAGAAAAAAACAAAACAGGCTTGTCTGGAACAACTTAACAGCCCTGGCTATCCAGAGCTCTTTAATCAAGCATCCCACTGGATTTCCTTGTCTGAGGATATCTTAAGGATGCTGCTTATTACATGACTTTTCTGATTAGGTAGCACTCTCCAGTCTGTTAGCTTATGGTCAGGCACTCTAAATTTTGTGCTTAGATTACAGCTCTTTATCCCAGAATTGCTTTTACTGTGTTTTATTTGGCTATGACAACAGAAGTAATTTTTAGTGATGCAGCTGGCCAGAGAACCTAATGGGGTATGTACTCACCAGGAGGGAAATCTATACAGACAAGATACCCAACAATTGCTGTACCTATAGGTATCTGGGTTTCTTCCATTACTGCAGTGAAACACTCACTGCTGGGGGTATTAGCAATCACTCAACTAAAAATAAGTCCTTTATAACTTCCGAAGTACTTGGAGTGCTTGGTGTGGAAAACAACAGCTGCTTTTGATTCTTTAAAGTACCATTGAGCATATGAACCCGTGAGCTGAAATCCCTCTTGAAAAATAAATAGGAATTAGATTTAATAGGAGGAAGATGCAGTAAACCAGGTTTGGACACATTTTGAATATTCTGTTTTATTTCATGTTGTCTGAAAATTCACAGGTCTCTGCCTGCAAAGCTTAAATAGGTAGATAACCCTGATTTAAGATTTAACAGACAACAACAAAGGTAGTCCTTTAATTTAAGACTTACCTGCTTCATCAGGAGTGAAAATTAATGTTTCACCACTATAGGTTCTTTTTGTCTTCACTGGTTGCAGGCAAGCCAAGCTTTTCACCTTGTCTTGATTTTTTTTTTGTAGAATGCTTAGTAGTAATTGTAAGTGATTTCATCTTGATAGCCTTAATAAAAAACTGAAGAAGCGGAGTTAAAGAAAAACAGGGTTGTGGGTTTTTCCTTTTAGTAGCATGATGGTTAATGTTGGTTTACAGCAGAATTTGTAGATATGTTTGGCCCTTCTTTTTGTGTTAATAGAATATAATCTGGTGACTACGAATTGGGTTTGATCATAGAATCACAGAATCATAGAATTGTCAGGGTTGGAAGGGACCTTAAAGATCATCCAGTTCCAGCCCTCCTGCCAGTGGTGGGGACACCTCCCACTAGATCAGGTTGCTCAGAGCCCCATCCAACCTGGTCTTAAAAACCTCCAAGAATGGGACCTCTACCACCTCTCTGGGCAACCTGTTCCAGTGTCTCACCACCCTCATGGTGACGAAACTGCACTGCAATTCTGAGCATAGTTTCTTGTAGACAAGACAAAGTTCTACAAATTGCCAGAGCCCTGAAGCAGGTGAGGACACATTACCATGGTAAGAGGACACAGTTACCTCCTTTTCCTGCCAGGGTGACAAGGGCTATAGATATCCAGGTACTCTCAATTCAGTCTGTGTTGATTGGATTCAATTAAATCTGAAGTTAAATAGGAGATCTAATCTGGCTCTTATTCATGGCATTTCATCAGTGGAAACAAAGCCCACCAACAGAGGAGAGCTCACTGTGGTGTTTGCTACTTTGCTAAGTGGGAATGCGATGATGTAGAGAGGGAAATGATTCACCCATAGTAGAAGAATAAAGGAGTGCAGTCCTCTCAGTCCTGGCATTTAGATTGCATTCTGGTTTTACTTATCCTTTCCTTAATTTTGACTTGAATGTGTCTTGTCTTGTTGTAATGTTCCTACACAGGCAGCCTTTCTCACCTATTTTCTCTCTGCTCTGACAAGTCTGGTTTTGAAGGAGTAAAGACAGACCACTTTCCTCTGCAGTGTTCCCCTTCTTGCTTGTAGGTGCCAAAGGTTCCTGTTACATTGAAGAGCTAAATTTCACAATGGAAGAAGCAACCGATTTTGTATTCTAACCTTGACATTCTACTTTTTGAAACTGCCTGCAAAATAAATCTGAGATTGGACTGTGCTTTAAGTCAGCACTGTGCAGACCTTACTGCAATCACAGCTGAGACTCTTGTCCTAGGGGTTTTCTTTCTTACAGCTTAGAAACCTCAACCCTACAGTCAGCCTGTGTCTGTAATAAATGGAATAGAGAACAGAAAAGAGACTAGCGAGCAAGGAAATGAGTGTGAGTCTTATGACTGAGACCCTGACAGTAAGTAAACCTTGTGTCTGAACTAGTTTGGATTGCCAGCTTCCCTGGAGGACCACCTCTTTGGTACTGCCTAATGCTGACAAAAAGAGACTGCACCTTGTTTTTGAAGCTGTTCTTCTTGTGCTGCTGAGCGGAGCGTTGCTCTTCATGGTTTGACACTGGCTCCACACCCTTCACTCGTCCTTCTGATGGGTGGTTGCTCATCTGTTATATAATTACTATATTCTACAAGTGGTCCTAGCTATTAATTCCTTGGCTGAAATAAAATTCTCTCTCATCTGCAGTTAAAATCTGTGGCCATCTCTTTAAAAATAAAAATAAAGGCTGCCATCAGAAGATAACTTCCTGAACAAAGCAGTACAGTGCAGGTAGCTACTGAAAGAGGTGAAAAGGAAAGGAAGTTTTTACCTTGATCATTTGAAGCAATCAATTTAACATGATTAATGTAAATTATTGTAAATTGGGAGAGGTACAGAACTTCAGGGCACTTCAGGTTTAAAGTAATTTCTTGATTCAAGTTTTCTAGACTGTAAAACTGTAATTGGGTAGAGCAAGGAGGGAAATCCATCCATATATTATAAGCTAAGCAATCTGGTCTTGAACGTATTGGAATACGAGTTGACAAGCCCAACAATTTCCTCCTCCGTTCCTCAAGACTAAAAAACATACTTTTAACAAAATGTTCCGATGTTTGGTGCATCACTGAAGTATGGATAGATGTGTCAACCACAGCGTCACTTGTCGTTTTTGAAGGATTTCTGTTTTCTATCACTTCTCTGACAAAAATGGAGTATTGCTTTGCAGTCTGTCAGCCTAATATCCTCGTAACAGCAGTAGAATAATTTGAGGAAATATAAAATTATGGATAATGATGAAATTGAGTAAGGAGATACTGGAACACTTTGCTAGGCAGCTGGCAGGTTACATGAAACTAAGTTTGTGGTTTTAATGTAAGCGCAAGTTAAAAGTCTTGATAGAAACATTTATTTGTTCTTTCCTGCTTATGCCCAGTGTAACCAAGTGAAGTGATTCTGAATTACATTAGGAGGGCTGTTTATTCTATAACTGTAGGATTTCCAGCACTTCATCCTTGAGACGTTGTCAGAAGGCTTTTCACAGAATCACGTCACTGAGGTTGGTAGGAAAATCTGGAGATCATCTAGTCCAGGCCCTGTCTTCATGGCAGAGTCAGCTGGAACAGGCTGCCCAGGACTGTACAGTCAGATTTTGAGTATCTCCAAGGATGGAGATTCTTCAGCCTCTCCAGGTAACCTGTTCCTGTGTTCCGCCACCCTTACAGTAAAAAAACAAAACATCTTTCTAATGTTTAGAAGAAATTTCCTGTATTTTGGTTTGTTCCCATGGTCTCTCACCCTGTTACTTTGCACCGCTGAGAAGAGTCTGGCTCTGGCTTCTTTGCAGTCACCCATGCGTTTAAACCCATTCTGGTCCCTGCAAACCTTCTCTTCTCCAGGCTGAACAGTACCAGTCAGTCTCTCTTCCTATGACAGATGCTCTAGTTCATTAATCGTCTTTGTGGCTGTTTCTTTGCTAGGCTCACTCCAGTAAGTCTTTAATCCTGAGGAGCCTGGAACTGGGTATAGCATTGCAGATGTGTCTCATCAGGCCTGAGTGGAGTGAGAGGATCACCTCCCTTGACCTGCTCCCAGTGCTCTCACAGTACAGCCTAGGATGCCGGTGGTCTTCTTTGGTGGTTCGTGGTTAGCCTGGCGACCACCAAAACCCCAAGGTCCTTCTCTGCAAACGTACTTGCAGGCCTCCAACATGTACTGGTGGATGGCATTATTCACAGGCAAGACTTTGTGCTTCCAATTGTTGAACCTTGTGAGATTCTGCTCTGTCCACTTCTCCAGTCTGTTGAAGTCCTTCTGAATGGCAGCACACCTATCTGGTGTGTCAGACACTCCTCCAAGGCTTCTATCATCGGTAAACTCTGAACCTTCATCCAGGTCATCAATGAAGAAATTAAACAGTACCGGCCCGAATATCAGCCCCCTGAGCGCTAGGACTTTTATGCCACTGAGCACAGCAGTTCAGCTGGTTCAGTCCACCTCACTGTCCATTTATCTAGTCCATTTTTAATCATTTTGTCTTGGAGCTTCCCTGAAGTGAATCTTTACCTTGACATGTTGGAGTGTGTCCAAAGAAGAGTGAGGAGCAGCTGAGGGACCTGGTGGTGTTCAGCCTGGAGAGAAGGAGGCTCAGGGGAGGCCTTCTTGCTCTTGACAACTTCCTGAAAGGAGGCTGGAGCCAGGTGGGGTCTGTCTCTTCAGCCAAGGAACAAGCAATAGGACAAGAGGAAATGGCCTCAAGATGTGCCAGGAAAGGTTTAGGTTGGACATGAGGAAAAAATGTCTTTCCCTGAAAGGGTTTTCACGGCCATTCCCAGGCTGCCAAGGGCAGTGGTGGAGTCCCCATCCCTGGAGGGGTTTCAAAGCCTTGCATATATGGTGCTGAGGGACATGGTTAACAGTTGGATTTGACAATCTTAAAGGTCTCTTCCAACCAAAGTGATTCTAGGATTCTATGATTTAGCAACTGTTTTGCTTTTTAGTATTTTTTTTAAAGGAATAAGGCCTATAGAGTGATACCATCCATCTGTCCCCTTCCCTCACCCGAGCCTCCCCCTCAATCCCTGCAGCTTTTAAACACATTAATTTACATAAAATCTGATAGAGCAGTGGAGTTTTTACATCCCGTTCCCATAACAGTTACAAAAACTGTCAGCAGCAGCAAAGAGAGTATGGTCCTGTGAACCACCAGGCAAGTCATATAATCATCAAATGGTTTGGATTGGAAGACTCCTTAAAAGACCATCTAGTTCCTTGACTTCATATTGATCATGAAATCTGCAGATTTCTACTTGCACTTGTCCTTTTGTCCCCTTCTGTATTTAGCCACATTTGAAGTGATTAGTGATCAGACTACTGTACGCATTAATCTTTTAGGTGAGTTTTGCACAACTCATTTTTTCATGTTGAGTGCTGCTGGCTCTTACTCTTACTGGGAAGACACATGCTAATAAGATTGCTTCAGAAGTGATTGAGGTCAAGGCTTTGAAGATACTGCTTCTTCATCTTACATTATTAATTCTCCAGCTTTACAGAAAGCATGGCATTGTAAAATTTAATAAAACTGTATATTATACCAGCTGCTCTGCTTGCATGCGTTTTGCTGTCCCTTTCAGAATGCCTGAACTTGTTGGATTAACCTCTTAGCATTTTTAGTTGTTTTCAGTTCAGCTGCAAACTGGATTTCTCCTTTTCTGCTTTGATTTTTCCATGTGATCTTGGAATTATTAGGATGTGAAGTTTGTGAGGACACAGTCCTTCCTTGGCAAGAAATTCTAGTGAGAAAGAAAGTTCCCAAGACTTTGCTGTGGGATCCAGGGCTATAGCAGGAAAGAGTTTGAGGTGATACAGCTCCTTCTATAACCATAAACACGGTAAGAAGGTATTGGTTTTATAACTCATTACCATAAGAAAAATAAATGTTTTGCCAAATGTGGTGACTGCTGCAGTACTTCAGGAGTCCTGGTCATTGTAGTGTTTCTTGATGCTTCATCTCCAGTTGAGGTATGTCAGGAGATTTCAGGACAGCACTCCAGACACTTCTTCCTAAGGGATGATCTGATTAATCTTTGCAAAAGAAATGCATAAAGATATAGGTAAGCTGTAACTTGACGCCTTTACTACCTTTCTTTCTTTTTAAATACTGTTTCTTCTTGGTGCCTGTTTATTTAACCCAGGATCTTAGCTGGTTGGCCCAGAGCTTGTAACACTAATACATCACACTTAAAAGTAGAGTAAATGGTTTGTGGGGTCATCATTACAAGTGGTGTCTCTAAGACATGCAGCATTCCAAACTGGAATGCTAACTTCACCTTTCTTCTCAGTGCTACCTGTTGTGTGGCAAACATGCAGCCCATTTCTCCACCCAGGACAGCCATCTCCACTCTTTTGACCCATTCTGTGTGTTTTCTCCCTCTGCTCTTTGTGATCCAGGTCCAAAAATTTAGGATACAAATTGTTTTCATCTTCAGCTTCTTCACTCCTGGACTTTGTCAGTGGCTTGGTTGATGCAGTTGTCTCTTAGCTGAAGGAAGGGTAGAAAACAGAAACACTGTTTATTACTTGTCAAGACAGGATTATCGTCCAAGCTGACAGGGAGATGTGCCCAGATCTTGATCTCACCATGTTTTCTTCAAGCTGTCTTTTCAGGCCCTCATTTTTTTTTTACATTGTTTGCATGGTAGAATATTTTAGCCACTGTGTTGCTTAAATTAGTCTTATCCTTGCTCTGATGGTTTACTCACTCATATTTGAGCTTCTCTTGGCCTGCGATCTGACTTTGTCCGTTGTCTCATGGGAGATTTTCCACTTAACCTCATTCCCTTGTTTATTGTTAGCCCTGCACCAGCCTTTGACATCCTGAAGTCTCTCTTCCTAATAGGAAGTAGCTGGCTCTGAACATTTTCAAGAACACCACTTTTTATTCTAACAGTACCAAACTGTGACATGATGGAAGTGTGAGGGGATTTTTAACCTTCAAGTAAAATAAGAAACTCACCTTTATTCCTGGGTACAGAATCAAGTATCTATTTCCCAATTTCTTCTCAAAGGGGTTATGAAACATTGAAGAAAAGTTCTAATTAAATGCTCTCTCAAAGTGTACCTGAGGAATTGAAGTTTATGTTTGCCTTTGGCCAGGGAAGCCTGTCATCTGTTACGTAAGCAAACATTTTTCCCCTACATTTGTAATAGATCCCAAAGTATTTGTAGCTGATGCAGAACTTAGAGCCTCGTTTTCCTGATGCGTGCTGTGACACCTAAAGACATCGGCAGGTCAGTAACAGACAGTCAATGTGTGCATCAGAGCTAGATCTGCTCCCCCATCTTCATTGGGCAGAAATTCTCTTCAAACCGTTTGTTCCAGACCACAGGGCTCCAGCCTGTGGACACCACCTTTATGGTTTCGGGTCTGTTAGTGACAGAGTAGCTTCTCAAGGAAGAACTTGATCTGTTATGTTAGAGGCTTTTCAAGCTTTTACCACACTGGAAAAGAATTTAGCTGCAAAAGGCTTCAAACTTGATGTGGATTTGGGTTTTTTGTGAAGCTTTTTAATTTTTGTTGTGGAGTTTTATTACCTTGATTACATCCTAACTGTCTTATTAACAACAACAGTACCCTGACAATCCAGAAACATCTTGTCATAAGCATTCTCCCTGTGAGTCATTGCATTTATTTATCTCTGTATTTATTGCAGTAAATCCTTCACTTCCTCTGCACACCCGACCACCCTGTTTGGCATTTGTTTTTGTCACTGAAATTGGGGCAGCCACGGTAGAATACATATTTGTTTTTCTGCAAGAGTCCTGCATTTAGAGAGCTGAGCTGGGGTTTTTCTTGGATCACCTCCCCATTTTACATTCAGAGTTTGTGTTACAGCCCTTGAAGCCTTTTCCTGCTGAGCATAAAGTACCTTAAATGGCATGTGCAAATGAGCAACAGCACAGCTGCTAATTGTGCTAACAGATGTAAATTGGAAAAACGTTACTTTTCTAATGCTAAAAGTATTTATAGAAACCCATTATCTATCTTTCCTAACACTTTGATTATGGATGGAGCCTCTCAGGTTCAGCAGAGTTGATTAAGCTTTTGCAGATGGTTTGACTCGCTGAGGTAATGATAGAAATATGGAAGAAATGCAGGTGTTCTAAAGCTTTTATTGTTTTATGTTCTTTAGGCACAGACGTGGCTTAAAAGGAAAGCTTTTGCTTTGCATTCTTTACAAAAAGCATGTGGCTTTAAAAGGCAACATACAGGAAGGTTAGTCAGTGCAAACAAGGAGTCTGACCTCTTTGAGCTGAGTTCCCCACCTGCCCAGCCACGTTTTTTTGAACGTCTTGAGTAGAATGTGGCTTGCAAAAACCCTTTTGCCAGACCCAGGCAGCTCCCATTTCCTCTGTACTTGTAATTTATACATTAAGATCTCAGATCCCGAGGACATATCCTCTCATGGGATTCAGTGGCATCCTCACAGGTGGAAGTGCATTTGCAGCAGAGAGGAGGTTAACAGCACTGTAATTGGGATGATTCAGGTAATTTTCTTAAAGGGCTGTTTCTTATAACCCTTGCCAACCACTGTATCGACATGACAGCCGGTGTGCCTGGCGCCAGCAACATTGGAAGAGTAGGGAGACAGGTACCTGGTGTCAGGCACTGGGTGACTGAGCAGTCTCCACGCTCCCTGGTTTAACTGCTGGCAGCTTTTCTTTGTTTAACAGCAACCTGGGTGAAATCATAAATCGTAAATAAACAAATTGGGCACCACTGGGTAAGTCCCAAGTCATTTGGCACTGCAGCCATATGACCAGAGGACTTGTAAAAGCCTCCACCATCTGCTACCAGCCAAGCTGCTCCAAAGGGCAGATTTGGCAAGAGTGTCAGGACCCACGTCATGTTTGATCCAGGCAACGATTTTCTTTGAGAAGCTGCTTTGCCCTCCTCAGCTGGTTCATTCCCTCTCCATTGCACAAATGGGGCTTAGATCTTGTTATCCTTGGCTATCCCAACAGCTCTCACACCGTGCCTTCTAATCCATAGCCCTTTCCTCCTCCGATCACTTCAGAGAGTGCTTCTTTTTTTCCCCTCTATCTTTGCTTTGCTGACAAACAGAAGCAAGTTCATCAAAGCACGAGGGAAACAGTTCCTGCTTAAGATCTGAGACCTCAAACAAATGGTGTTCAGCCTGTTAATGCTTTGCTCTGTCTTTGCAATGCAGCTTCAAGTTCTCCCCCTTGATGTGAAGAATTCTTCACATCAATTCTGTAACCTACCTATATCTTCAGATAGTTTCTTAAAAATCATCCAAAACTGTTTCTCTTCTTGCCCTGCAATGCTACTTTTTTTTTTTTTTTTTTCAAAATAGCTGCAGTAAAACCAGCAGTGACATCTAGAAATGGTGTTAAAGATCTGAAGTAGAGAACACAGGCCGTGAAAATCAATGCAGTTTCAACTGTACCTGCTCGGCCATGGGAGATACTTATGTATAGCTTTTCACCCCCCCTACATACTCTTCTCCTTCTTCATAGAACTTAAATTTAATTACAGAGCTTGGAAAGTTGTTCAGATGGTGTAGAGGCTGAGCTAAATAAAAGTGACAGGGAAGTGATAGCAAGGCAGGAACGTGGATTGGAAAAACACCTCAGACTTGAGATTTTTGTATTCCTCTGAGGTTTCATTCAGCTCCTTTCTAAATGGGAGTGGGTGTGTGTGGGTTGATGGGTGTGAATACTCATTATTTCCTGCAAGATGGAAAAGAAGGAAAGGGTCGCTTTTAATATAATTCATAGGGCTAATGGGTAAATCTACCTGGCTATTATATCCTCCTCCTCCTAAAGCTTTGGCTGGAGCTGAGTGTCACTGTTACATTCCTGGGGCTTTGCTAAGCTGCACTTCAAGTAAAACTGCAAGTAAAGTCCCGACAGAAATTGTTTGGAATTTTATCTTGGTGATAAATTTTGGATTAAAATAGTGTTCTGTTAAAATACTGCTTTTTTTTTATTATTACTATTATTTCATTGGTTTTTTTAACACAAAGGACGGAAGTAGTAAGGGAGAATTGAGTATTTTTATGATATTTTGCTTTGCCTCTGTTTGAGTTGTTACGGAACTGTAAGTCTAAACGATGCGAAGGTGGACCAGAGTTTGTCACCATATCTGGGTGATTGTAGGCACGATTGAGAGACAGATGCAACATGCTGTGCATCTTCCTGTGGGTACTGACCAGTATGGCTTTCAACCACACAAACACAGACCATGAAGAGCAGGGAAGAGTCGTCTCTGGTCTCTGAAGTTTAATAAGGCCAAGTGATGGGCTGTACCCTTTGGACACAACAGCCCCCAGCAACACTACAGACTTGGGGAAGAGTGGCTGGAGAGCTGCTCCTTGGAGAGGAGCTTGGGGGTGTTGATTCACACCTGGCTGAATATTAGCCAGCAGTGTGCCCAGGTGGCCAAGAAGGCCAATGGCATCCTGGGCTGTATTAGGAATAGTGTTGCCACTAGGTCCAGGGAAGTGATCCTGCCCCTGTACTCAGCACTGGTGAGGCTGCACCTCAAGTATTGTATTCAGTTTTGGGCCCCTCACCACAAGAAGGACATTGAGGCACTGGAGCGTGGCCCAAGAAGAGCAACAAAACTGGTGAAGGCCCTTGAGCACGTTTCTTATGAACAGCAGCTGAGGGAGCTGGGGTTGTTTAGCCTGGAGAAAAGGAGGCTGAGGGGAGACCTTACTGCTCTTTATGGCTACCTGAATGGAGGTTAGAGAGGTGGGTATAGGCCTGTTTAACCCAACAACAGATGCTAGAACAAGGGGAAATGGATTCAAGCTCTGCCAGGGGAGGTTTTGCTTCGATGTTAGGAAGAACTTAGCTGAGTTTATGAGACATTGGAATGGGTTGCCCAGGGCAGTGGTGGAGTCCCCATTCCTGGAGGGGTTGAATAGCTGATTAGATGGGTACTTAGGGATGTGGTTTAAGGTGTAGACTTGTTTACATTAGGTTGTTGATTGGGCTAGATGATTGTACAGGTTTTTTCCAATCTAGACATTTCTATGATTCTATTATTCTATATATTTGAGGGCAAAAACCAAGCTCAACAGCATGAGCAGGAAGAAGAAGAAAAACTTTGCCAAATGCTGCAACATGTGAAGTGGTACCAGCAGTGGGCATATTAAGGGTAATGAGCTAAATCTGCTTTGGTTTGGTTTATTTTTATTGTGTAATTCTTACATACACATTTGTTTTAAACAGAAAAAAAACAAACAACAAAACAGATTCCTGAGGAAAAAAATCCACTTTAACTTTTCCAAACTTCTCTTCTAGCTGTCACTGGGAAGTAAAACGTCTGCTTTGGATAACTGAGCAGATCATCTTTCTTTTTGAAGTTTAAAAGCTTCATAATAAACAAAGCAGCTGATCACTACTGCTCAGCACTGTAGAAATTGCTGGAAAAATAAAGTCCTCTCTCTTTGAGGTCAAACCCCAGTTTTTCAAAAAATACCTAGTTCTTGAGCACCTGCTTCCATATGCTTTTACAAACTGTAGACTGATTGATTCTCTTCTGGGTTTTTAGAGTGGCTGTTTTCCATTCCCCTCCCCCCCCAGCTGTCTATCCTCTCCCAGCTGCTCCTCAGAGATACAGAATCTGTGATAAAGTCCCACTCTGGACAGGTACTGGGGTTGTTTATGCCTTTGGGATAAAATACCTTGTAGTAACAACTTTTTATAGCCTGCTGGATTTTTTAATGTAATTTTAGAGGGGTGCGTTTTTAAGACAAGCAGCTTTTGAGTTGAGACTTCAGTGAATTGTTTTAATATTACATCAGTCAGTATTTTTTTTTCTCTAAAGTTAATTAGATAAAGATTTGCTTTTTGGTATTTTCTTCATGCAAGTCTTTGCATGTATCATGCTGCCTGGTGAGAAGACACAGTACAAATGATCCATCTGATGGATTTTGAATTCCCCTGTGATTGTCCTCATACGATTTTCAGCAAATGAAGCACTGATTTAGCCACATTGTTCACGTAGCAAACGCTTCCCACAGAGCTACTCACGTGTCACTCTTCTCTCCCTCTCACCTCCCCACAGCTCCAGGGCAAAGCTCTTTTGAGTCTGCTCCAAAATTGTATAAACTCTGGAATCACACAGGATGGTGGGGGTTGAAAGAGACCTCTGGAGATCATCTCGTCCAATGTCCCTGCTCCAGCAGGGTCACCCAGAGCAGGGTGCCCAGACAGGTTTGGAATCTCTCCAGAGAAGGAGACTCCACAACCTCTCTGGGCAGCCTGGGCCAGGCTCTGGCACCTTCACGGGAAAGAAGTTTGTCTTCATGTTTTGATGGAACTGTTCAGGTGTTCCAGTTTGTGCCCATTGCTTCTTGTCCTGTCGCTGGGCACCACTGAGAAGAGTCTGGCCCTATCTTCTTGCCTTTTAGCTTTCCTCGTCAGAAAGATGCTCTCCCATTTGAGATGGTTTCTTATATGAGAACTGAGCACCTTCTGACCTGGACTTTTACCAGTGTCTTGCTTATCCAGGGTGAGGACAGGGTTAGGACAGGGACCTGGAGGTGGGACAGAGGGGACATGCTGCAGCCTGGGAGCTATAGGGGTGGCCTGTGGGCAGGATGTAGAGGCCCTTGGTCCTCATGGAGCTGCATCCAGGCTCATCTGTGCCTCTCAGCATTCGTCTGTAGCTGGGAGAGGACCTGCTATGCTCTTTTAGAGCATGCTTAGAGTTGTGACGTTCTGTTTAAATTTTTATTTGCTTCCTATTCCCAGCTGATCATCATGTATCTTTTGATCCTTTAAAAGGTACAGGGAACTCATCTGCTGAATCCCGTAGCCTGATACTTGTGCTGTCCACTCCGTTCCTTGTGCTCTATGATAGGATGCCTGTTGTGCTGAGGGGATACCAGCATTGTCTGAGCTTCAGGTTCCCATACTGCCAATGAGTCCAGAGCCTAATTGAGATCACAGAATTACTGAGGCTGGAATAGACCTCCAAGATCAACAAGTCCAGATGTCCCAGGTCCCTAAACTGCATCAGTCACTTTGCACCAAGGAGGTCTGTCTCCTGGCTTAACACCAAGCGCAGACCCCTCCCACCCTAAATGCAGCAGGCCTGTGTGTCCTCCCAATCTAAATGCAGCAAGGTGGCAGGTACCGCTCCGAGATGGAAACCCGAGCCAAGCCTCCTTCTTCCCCACCACCCAGCACCTCTCCAGAAAATCCAAGGGCAGCTTTGCCAGTCTCTTACTCCATCTGTCTTCTGTCTTGAAACCTGTGAAGGAAGTAGTTGACAGTGAGGTTGGTGAAAGGCAAACAGCAGTAGTTTAAAATTGGGTTTCCCATTTGAAAAGCTCCTGCAGGTGGTATTTCCAGCCCTCACTGTGGGCCTGACAAAGGTTAACGGCTGTCTGAGCTGTTTCTGATGGGACTTCATGCATTGTAGTATTGGTGCTTCTGTAGTAAAATGTCACAGTAACAGTCAACCCTCTTCCTCTTCATCTGTCTTTGGCCTGACAATTCTGATGACATGGGAAATAACCAGACAGAGGCAGGCAGCTGCCTCTGGCCAAGCTAGCAGTGGGACACCATCCAGGTCCAGAGGGACATGGCTGGAGCCTCACAAGGCAAAGCTGCCACCACCATATCAGCTGGATGAGCTAAGTGGTCATCAACAAGAACTGCTTTGATGGTGGGGGATTTCCAACAGCAAACCCCACCTGACTCGTCTTCTTCCCAGTATCGAGTCCATGGGATGGGGTATCTTTTTCTCATCAATGTCTGTCTTGGTCTCTAAGGACAGTTTGGGATCAGGGGACTCAATGTTGTCTCAGGGCTGGGGACAATTCCTCAGAGTCACCCACAGAAAGAATCAGAGAAAGAAGCTCCATTCAATTGGGTAGACTTTGGGTATTTTAAAAACAAGTAGGTGTTTTGCCCGACCTGCCTTCTAGCCCACCTTTCTGCCTCTTTATAGTGCAGAACACATTCTGCTCCAATTAATCTTTTTACCGTGATGGTTCAGTTCTGCACATAAGCAGATGTGCACAGAGAAGAATGCCTCCTGTTAATCAGGGGCATTAAGCCATAGGGCTTGTAAAGATGGTTGATTGCAGCTATGGGATGAGAACCTCCTGTTCAGCAATGAAGTTCATACGCCACAAGTAGCGCCTTAATATATTCTCGCTGACTCTGACAGCTCCTTCATCTGGCAAGTCAGTTTAAGTGACAGCGTGCATTTCTGGAGCCTTCCTTCTTTGCCAAGGTCCTGCTTCTGTTAAGTCACTGCCGAGAGCCCATCCCATGTGAACACTTCACAAAAGGACAGGTGAAAAGATCAGTGGTAGTGATCCCAAGGTGGGACTTTTTGCTGGCATGTAGCTGCCTTTTGCTTAGCTCCACACCCCAGCAACGTGATGACTTCAGAAGGCTTCATTTATCAGGCATGGTATTGCTCTGATATTGTGTCTAAAACCAGGCTGAGAGGGAAGTGCTGCTGAGAGTGGTCAGTCCATAATGCTGAGAACATCCACCGTGACTAGAAAATGAGAGGTTTCTAGCACTGTTTGCCATGATGAGTAATTATACTAGTTCATGTCAAGGTAGTCCTCAAGTCTGGAAATAGTCCTCAAAGCTGGAAATAAATTCAAGAGGTCACTTTCTTTCTCTTTTCTTTTTTTTTCTATTTTCATTTTCTTTTATCTTTTTTTTTTCTTTTCCTTTTTTTTTTTTTTAATTTTAACAGACTCAAGGTAACTAGAGGTTGTTCTTGGCCTGAGATCTGGGAACCACTCTAACAGCCAAGGCACCCAGTAACACTTTAATGGGATACTGAGCTATCATTTCCATTTATGGATTGAAGTTGCCTGGTATCTGAAATCTGATTTAAAGTGCAGGTGGCATTAGCTTTGTCATGTTAGGTTCTTCACACACCTTAATGCGTGGTCATATGAGCCTGGAAATGAGTATGCTTGCAGCAGAGGTGGTCACTACACAGAGTATTGCCTTTAGCAGGTGCCATGTTGTACCAGAAGAGCTGCTCCTTTCTCCTGAGAAGTGCAGGCAGAAGTTTGTGGACATCTCTGTGACACACTTGAGCAGCTGGAAAACAAAATCACACAGAATCCCAGCATGGTGGGGGTTGAAAGGGACCTCCGGGGATCATCTTGTCCAACCTCTGGGCTCCAGCAGGGTGGTAACCCAGAGCAGCATGCCCATGATCACATTATCCAGGTGGGTTGGAATCTCTCCAGAGAAGGAGACTCCACAACCCCTCTGAGCAGCCTGGGCCAGGCACTGACCCCCTCACAGGAAAGTTTTTCCTCCTGTTCAGATGGAACTGGTCAGATGTTGCAGTTTGTTCCCATTGTGCCTTGTCCTGTCGCTGGGCACCACTGCAAGAGTCTGGCCCCATCCTCTTGCCCCTGCCCTTTAGCTGTTGATCAGATCCCCTCTCAGTCTTCTCTTCTCCAGGCTAAACAGCCCCAGGTCTCTCAGCCTTTCCTCAGCACAGAGATGCTCCAGGCCCCTCAACCTCATCGTAGCCTCCGCTGGACTCTCTCCAGTAGTTCCCTGTCTCTCTTGAACTGGGGAGCCCAGAACTGGAGCCAGTACTCCAGCTGTGGCCTCACTAGGGTAAAGGGGGAGGAGAACCTCCCTTGACCTGCTGGTCACATTCTTGATGCCCCTCAGGAGACCATTGGCCCACTTGGATACAAGAGCACATTGCTGGATCATGGTTAACCTGTTGTCTCCCTGGTCTTTCTCTGCAGAGCTGCTTTCCAGTAGGTCAGCCCCACACCTGTACTGGTGCAGGGGATTATTCCTCCCCAAAACAAAATCTCAGAGATTGCTGATAGGTCATAGTTCTTTGATCCTTTGAGCTGGGACTTTAGCCTTAAGATAACCTTTATCCTTTCATTGGTCAAAAAATCGCCGTCAGAAAGAAACCCAAACCATCGTAACAGGAGCTCCAATGCATGTGGCCACTGCATGCAAAACCTCTTCAATCTGGTGTGTGTGTGTGTCTGTTTGCCTGTTGGGTTTTTATATTTTAGACAGCTAAACTGGGTGCTAGAAATCAAGCAAGAAGCACTTTACTGTGACCCCCGACGCTTGAATCTGGAGCACAGGCCACTTGGTGCGTTTGTGTTGGACGTATTTAGTAACAGGCTGGAAGTGTGTGGGGTGAGGTTCAGACTCGCAATAACGTTGCAGGAATGGAGCATCTGTCTGACAGCCTGGCTCAGACAAGGAGCAAATGAGGAAAGCATGTCAGAATTTCTCTCACTCGGTATCTCTGTTCTTTATCAACTACCAGAAATGTGTGTTTCTTCCATAAGTGCGGAGGTTCCATGGTAGTCCCGTAGGTTTTCTGTGGAGGGCTGCAGGTGTAAGCGCGTTCCTTCTGAACTACTTAACAAACAAGTGCCTTGTGTGATGAATTATTCATTCCCTAGCCTACAATAAATGGCAAAAAAATAAAATAAAAAGCAGTGATAGAGGACTGGAGATATTTTTTACTGGGTGTCAGTGAGAGCACCAGGCTCTTCACCTGATGGGAATTTGACCCTCCTGGTGCTAATGTGGGGATCCACCACCACTGTAGTCCTTCATGAGTCCCTCTGTGACATGCTGGGGGTAATTCTGGCTTTGCTTTCCTCTAGGAGGACTTTCGGAATAAAGTTGAAGATTACATTAAACGCTATGCGAGATGATGAAGGGAGATGGATGGCAGGACCATGGCTTCGACACTAGAGTTGTCCTTAACTTCAACAACAAGAAGAAAACCAGCCCGGATTGTACTAGTCCTGTATCCATGTTCTACCGAAGAAGAAAACTAACTTCATAACTTGTCCATGTTAAAAGGAGAGTTCGGTATAAATACAGCAAGAAATTGTGTATGTTGGTTGAAAAAGTTGTTTGCTTACTTTTAAAAATGTTTACTCTTCTGAGCTGTACTGTATAGCCTGTTGATGAGACATGCTTGAGAAGTTAAAAAAAAAAATCACTATTGAAATTATAATTACACTTTTTTTAGAACTCTTGCCTAGTTTGGAGGGGGGAAGGAAAAAAATAACAAAACCAAACAAAAAACAGCAAACCGAACAGAAAAGGCAGCGTGTTTTTGGAACGCTTTGAGTTGGCAATAAAATGGTCTCCTGTGAACCAAATCACAATCCTGTTGCCTTTGATGAGCAGAACCAAGGCGAGCTTTTTTCCAAGAGTCATTCAGCTAAGGCTCAGAACTTGCCAGAACTAAATTAAATTCTGCTTCTGGTATGGAAATTCTTGACGCTATTTAATGTAAGTACATTTCTGTCACACGTTTGGGATTTTTATGTTGTTATTTTCAGCTCCTGTTTGGGCTGCAGTACTATTTTTTGGTTTTTTTTTTTCTGTTGCGTGAGGTAGTTAAAAGAAATACAGGCTAATCTGTAACTTAAGTAAATGTGTAGTGTTAGTAAAACTATATCTATATGAAATATATATTCTATATTTCTGTGAAAATTTAATGAAAGGGAGATTTTTTTTTTTTTTAAGAAATCTGCCTTCAGCTTTCTGATCTGGATGCAGTGAGGGAGCATCAGACACAGTTTGGTCTGATGAAAGTAAATTCAAGCGCCGTTATCTGGAGAACACTTAACGGTGTTCTTCAAACTTCTGCACTGAAAGCCAACGATTTGTAATGCAGCTGAGAACAGCACCACGCCGCACCCTCCTGTAGACACTGATGTACGCCTGGCCCTGTGGTGATCCAGAAGGTTACGGTGCTTTAATCGCCTTCTCTGTAAACAGCTGTTGATCGAACACCTAGCAGGTGGGAGCAGAGACCCTTCAGATGAGAGCAGCGTGTACCTCAGGAATTGCTTTGGCATCAACACCACGAGACGTGGGCCCCTGCCCGGCATGTGCCAGAGCTACCTGCGCTCGCCTGCTGAGCCCCGGGCTCCCTGGAGACTGAAACGGGATCCCTCAGAGGAGATGCCATGGAACCAATTCAAGCTTTTATACATAGATAAAGCGTAGAAATAAACATTTGTGTGGTTTCATACAGAGCAAGTGTATGTGTAACGCTTGGGCACTGGCTGTTGGATTTTTATCCCCCACCCTCAACGTTTACACTTCATTCTTTCTTGCTGTTCCGCTGAAGATGCTGAAGGAAATCAAACTCGGCTCCATCAGAGCTGCATTGCCAATTTTAAGTACAGTGCTTGTTAAGTTTCTTCCCCTTTCAGCTTCACAGGCACCTTTCGATGGGAGCGGAGGTCTCGGAAAGCAGGGACGTGAAATGCAGGGCTTGGGATGCAGGGGGAGAGCCCGAGCGTGAGCTTCGTCTGCCACTAGCAGTGCCGCAGTGTCTGTTGAAAACAGAGACGTGGATCAGCGCAGTATTTAAAGCAGGCACCTGCGGTGAGAGATCTTTGCTGCCGAAATAACCTTGTGAGGGAAGGGCAGGGAAGGAATAAAGCACTCGCAAAAATATAAAGGTTGGCAAGTATGTCTGCTTTCTGCTTATTTACAGGCTGAAAACACTGAACCAGCTTCCTCTAATGAAGCTGAGTGCTCCTTGCTACGGTGGCAGCCTCGTACCTTCATCACCTTCCCTCTTTCAGCAGAAGGGGCTGAAGTCCCTGTTTCTTGGGCCATCTCCTGGCTCATGCCCAAAAGCCATTGCAGAGGCACACAGACTGGAGACATGGTCATGAAAGTCAACGCCAGCTCCTGGTGCAGTCCTGCTGTGTCATCCCTTACCGCGGTTTTACTTAACAAGAAATGTTTGGATTTCAACAACCCCCTGCAATGCTCCAGGTCTGGGGAAGGGCGGCTGGAAACGGCCTGGAGGAAAAGGACCCTGAGGGTGTTGGTCAACAGGTGGTTGAAGATGAGCCAGTGTGTGATCAGGTGGCCAAGAAGGCCTCCTGCATCCTGGTTTGAATCAGTACTAGTGTGGTGAGCAGGACTAGGGCAGGGATCATCCCTCTGGACTCAGCGCTGGTGAGGCTGCCTCTCGAATTCTGTGTTCAGTTTTGAGCCCTGGGCTCCAAGAAGGACATTGAGGGGCTGGAGTATGTCCAGAGAAGGGCAACGAGGCTGGTGAAGGGTCAAGCACAAGTCTTGTGAGGAGCAGCTGATGGACCTGAGGTTGTTCAGCCTGGAGAAAAGGAGGCTATGGGGAAGCCTCCTCACTCTCAACAGTTCCCTGAAAGGAGGTTGGAGCCAGGTGGGTGGTTGTTCTCTTCTCCAAGAACAAGCAACAGGACAAGAGGAAATGGCCTCAAGTTGTGCCAAGGGAGGTTTGGGTCGGGCATGAGGAACAATTTCTTCCTCTACAGGGCTGTCAAGGCCTGGCCCAGGCTGCCCAGAGCAGTGGTGGAGCCTCTATCCCTGGAGGGGTTTCAAAGCCATGTAGGTGTGGTGCTGAGGAACGTGGTTTAATGATGACCTGGCAGTGCTGGGTTAATGGTTGCCCTGGATGATGTTAATGTCTCTTCCAACCAAAATGATTCCATGATTCCATGAGCAGAGTGTGAAAGTTTGGATACTTTCAAATACTGTACAAGAAGGCCTGAGCATCTGCTTTTTCTTTTCCAGAATGAATGGCAGAAAAAGTGTTACACCACCACCACCTCCTCCTAGAAGAGCCCATCAGCTTACAGTCCAGGAAAAGAAACCAAATTAATTTTTCCTGAACACACAGAGCTGGGGCGTTTTTATCTTATTCTTTACATAGCTTCATTTATATGTGTATTTGTATAGATGCAACTAACCCTCACTTCCTCCAGGCACCTTTGGTTTCCACCTCCCCCTGAAGCACTAAGCTGGACTCTTGCTGGGGGCACAGTGACCAAAATACTTCTGCTTCAATCTCAGGGGCTGCTCATCTCCATCCTACACCCCCATGGACCCTCTGCGATGGCACAAGGCAAACTGTCCTCTAGGTCCCCAAAATGTCACCTTTCCTTGGGGCCCATCAGCAGGCGGAGGCTCGTCAGCGAGTAGCGCTGGGGCAAAATGGGCTTTTGTAACTTACCTGCAGCTTTTGCAACCAACCTGCTGCTTTTTTTCTTGTGGTTTTGTTTGTTGGGGGGGGTTTATTAAATTATTTTTGTCCTAGGCAGGATCTTCCAGAAAGCCTCTTCAGCTCTTCCTGGCTGCAGGGACTGCAGTCTCATGAACTCTGGGTGCTCGCAGGCATCAGAACTGGGTAGCTTGAGGTGAGCTGGGTATCCCACTGCTCAGCACGTGCAGTTTTGGTGGGAAATGTTAGGGTCGGGGGGGCACAGCATCTGGGTCTCCACAGCCAGCAAGACACTGAAGGTCTGGAGTCGTCTGGAGTCATCGGGGATGGCAGGGACCAATGGCAGGGTTGAGGTGTCACCACCCCCACCACCCCCCATTCATCCCAGACACTTCCTAGTCTCCCATCAAGGAGCTGACCCCACTCCTGGAGACCCTGCTGAAAGAGCAGACCCCCTGACCTGTCCTCCCACCCCTGGGACCCCCAGTGTCATCCCAGAGGGTGCCCATGAGGTGTGTGTGGGGTCAACACTATTGGACATGTCTCCAGAATCACAGAGGCTCCTTCAGGACAGTGAGGGAGGCATCGGGGGTTGGCCCTCAATCCAGTTGGACCCCGGCCTACACAGCGGGGGTAAGCACTGAGGATTTGCATTGGAGACAAGCACCTGGTTTATTTACATATTTATTTAGGTAGGAAAAGCACCTTATTCCCATTGCTTGTTAACCCCAGGGTACCACCAAGGCCACCACCAGCTCCCACCACCAACTTCCACCCATTACTCCCCAGCTCCTGGGCAAAACCCACCCTGTGCAACCCTTGACATTTCCCACTGTGGTAAAAAACAAAACAGGACAAAAAGAGGAAGGAAGCCATGGTGGTTTCATTGCACCCAGAGCTGCTGGCCTTGTAGTAACACCTGACAGCACCTCCCAGTGCTGTTCCAGCACCGCAGGGCCAGCAGAATTTCAACCCTCCCACCCCTTTTTTTCCTCTTGTTTTCTTTTTCTTTAAAAATCTTCCTCTTTCGGCAGCAATGCTTTGGGAGGCCGGGAGGGAAGCAGCTGGCAATGTCCGAGCAGTGCCAGTGCCTGGGACAAGCCATGCTCCCCAGCACCCCGACAGGGCTCAGTGCCGCTACCGGGGCAGGCCGCACAACAGTCACCGGCAGCCCGTATTGCCCAAAAAAATCACATCTTAAACGTATTTATTTAGAAACCGCTGGCCGAGAAGCATGTGCGCAGTGCAGAGGGTGCTGGCGAGGGAGCAGCAGTGGTGTTGCTGTCTCTGCCTCCGAGGCTTGGTACCTGCCTCGATGCTCCTCTGCCAGGGTCTTCCCAAAAAAACAGGCACGTCCCAGAGGATGGTCCCTCTGTCCCTCCCCTGAACCGGTGGCAGGGTGTCCCTACACGATGCCCTCGCTGCGTTTGCTCCTCCACACCACCAGGGCAGTCATCAGCAGGGTGACGAGGATGGGCAACAGGATGAAGGGGCAGAGGACACTGTTGGGGGGGTCATGCAGTGCCCTGCCGGAAGGAGAGCAGTTCCTGAAATACTGCTTGTGGACGGACACGAAGAACTCGTCCACCAGCCGGTTGGGCCAGTAGCAGTCGAGCCTCTCGGCGATCAGTGCCGTGCAGTTCGTCAGCTCACCGTAGGTGCTGCAACACAGACAAGGGCACCAGGGTAGCACCGGGGTGGCACCAGGGACCAGCACACAGCCACAAGCATGCCCTCTCCCCCCCTATCATGTAAAATATTATATACTTGCTATTTACAGTTGGACTTGATGAGCTTAAAGGTCTTTTCCAACCGAAACACTTCTATGTTCCATTTTTGGACATGGGCTGTATTTCAGTCATTTCACTTTTGTAGGAATTTTTTTTGAGATTGCAGGTAGACATGAAAAATTACATCGGTTTCTTTTTTAATTCCCATCTTGTTTTGTCACTTTGATCACCCTTTTAAGTGCTCACCAACAGCCAAAAGCACAAGGAGTTCTCATTTACTTCTGTAAATGAAACTGGAAATAATATTTACAGAAATAACTAGAAGCAAGGAGGGTTTTTTGGTTTGGTTCACTATTTTTTGCAGGATTTCATGGTGCTGTTAGAAAGTATCAGTCAGACCCACATAGCCCGCTGGTACCTTTAAGCAAAGACCTTCAGGAAACCCATCCTGGGCCACGGAGCAGCTTACCCAGCTGCTACCCTTTGGGACACCCTCCTTCAGCTTGCTCAGGTTTGGCCAACAGGGGATAGAAATACCTATACCGAATCTACTTTAAATTCTCCTTTTTAATTGTCTAAAACTGAGGGGTTTTGCATATAACCCACAACATGCTTTCAAAGCTCCTCTTTCTCTGCAGTACTCTGCTTTACAGGCACCACTCAGCCCATCTCTCCATGGCCAGCACATCCATTTTTTGAGTTGTTTTGTTGTTGTTGTTGGGGTTTTTTTTTCAAATATTTGGAAAATGAGGAGCAGTGCTGAGTGAGAGTAACCACAGAGAGAGGGCAACCCCTGTTCTGGTCCAACCAGTCATCCTCTGGAAGGACAGGTACCACCATGGATTCCAAATCCTACCTGCTTTAACTTTGGCTATACATCAAAAAATACATGCATCTAATTATTTTTACCTCACGCATAATCTTAAAGAAGCAGAGCAAACCCAAACCCAAATGTTCAATTAAAAACCTGCCTGAGGGGGAAGAAATATTTTATAAGCAGCTTCCCAGCCACTCGCCACAGCCTCTCTGCATCTCATCAGCTGGGCTTTGGGGCAGGAAGCAGTTGCTGTGCCCATCGGCACGCGTCAGTGCCAGAGGGACCCAGTGATTTAATTAACAGGGCGCCTGGAGCTACTTAAAAGCAGCTTATGCTCAGCATCCCGATGTGCAAAATTACCATTTCCTGTTCATCAGCGGCCATAGGAGACCTCGGGAGCTGGAGGATCTTCAGGAACCAGAGGGAAAGAGTTAACAGCAAAGCAAATAGAAGCTATTTTTAAAGCTGAAGGGCCGTACAGCATCTGGCTTAGCCCTTCCCCGGCTCAGCCGGCACTTTCGTGCTCGTAAATTGCTGCTCCCGTCATTATACGTGAAGATGTGCAAGTAACCAAAGCAAAGCGGTGTCAGGAAATGGAAGGGTAAATTATACTTTGCACTTCGGCAGCATCCTTATTTCAGTGCTCAGACGGCTCCATGCGCAGCGGCTGGGGCGCGGATGGTCCCCAGGAGAGGAGTTGAGCAGCTACAGCCCTGTGAGCAGTGTAAGGGGGTGAGAAGGTGGCCGTGGGCTACAGCTATCTGTCCAGGCATGGAAAGAAGGTACTTCTATCCTGATGGGGCCTTAAGATACCCCAAATCTCTGTTCCTTTTATTTTCACATACCCTGTCTTCATTAAAGTCACCCTTCTCTGGGTGAGATCACAACCTCAGCAGGAACAGGGTGGCATTGTAGGTGCTGCTGGCCACCAGCTCCATGCACCCCCCAAAGCCCAGCGGGGAGTGAGCAGGAGGGGTCTGGAGGGAAACAGAAGTGTAGAGGTGTCAACATGCTGAGCTATTCGCCCAGCATGCGCCACCAGCTGCCACAGAGGGATCCCAAAAGGATCCATTTGCTAGGATATGGATAAACCAGACTGGGCAGACCCAGACTGCTGCTTGAGGTGCCTTGTCAGAAGGGATCAAGGTCCCACCGGAGAGCAGCAGTGTTGATGCCCGGGGCTGAGCGTGCTCTTCCCTGCCACAGCCATGAGCTCATGGTGAGCACTTATCCTGTTGCATCTTCAAAGTGGCATCTGGTTCCCTCTCCCTGCGAGCAGAGCCTCATTATTATGTTAGTGCCATGCCAGCGTGGTCCCACTGGGTACTTCAGCCCATGCTGATGGTGAAACATCTTGGGGGTTGTTTGCCTGCCCAGCACGGCTGCTCTGTCCTTCCCTTGCCACCCCACAGCCTGGCCTGGGAGAGCAAGATCCCCTTGCCATGCTCAATGAGGCAGAGCTGAGCTGAGTGCTGGGAGCTGCAGGGATGATCATGCTACTTCTGGTGTCCAGAAGCAGTGTAATCCTCAGCTGCAGAGTGAAAACTCCCTTTGGTGAGAAGGTAGAATCAAGGTTTTGGCTTTCGGGCAAGCCTGTATCTCATTTGTAAGCTTCCATCACCCAAAACGCCATCTCCTCCAGCTAAGCGAGTGCACAGGCCTTTCAAAGCAAAGCCTCCAGAGATGGTATGTCTGCAAGTAGGAGAAAGGCATCACCAAATCTCAGCCCCCTGTCCTGTGGAAGACCATGTGTCATGATCTGCTGTGCCAGGGATGCTGCTAGTGCCTGGCCAAACAGCTAGATGGTCTAGGTCTAAAGTCTCCCTGGAGCCGCCTTCTTCTCCAGGCTGAACAATCCCAACTCTCTCAGCCTGGCCTCACAGCAGAGGGGTTCCAGCCCTCGCGTCACTGCTGTGGCCTCCTCTGGCACCCCTCCAACAGGTCCCTGCCTCTCCTATGCTGAGGACTCCAGAGCTGAACGCAGCACTGTAGGGGGGGTCTCACCAGAGCAGTGGGGCAGAATCCACTCCCTCAACCTGCTGCTTTTGAATTTAAAAATTCTTTAAAATGCCTTAAAAGACTAGCTTTTATTAGTTAAAAATATATTAAAAATGGTGATTATTGAGCTGCTAGCACTGGGAACAGGGCAGGTTTTCCCAAGCCATCCCACCACCACAGGCTGTGGGTAGGGAGACAGGCAGCCTGCCCTGAAAAGTACAGTGGCTTTGATTCGTTCAAAATAATTTCTTCCTTACCGGATGTGAATTGCAATTAAAATGGTTTTCTTTGTCACCATGGAAATGCTTTGGGTTTAAAGGATGCTGCGGCAGGAGGAGGACAAGAAGCATGGAGACCATGTGGGGAGAAACACCTTCAGGCAGGACTGAGACAAGCCACTGGTGGGAAGCACTCGAGCACTGATTGATGGTTTGACGGGATCCAAATGCTTACACCCCTGTAAATCCTACACAATGCTTCTGGTTTTGTTATCACTGCAGCTGAGACTGGAATTTGATCTGCCGGATTTGAAGGGTGGGCAGTTCAATGGATAAGGAGCTGGCTGGGTGGCCACATCCAGAGGGTAGTGATCAATGGCTCAAAGCCCAGGTGGAGAGCAGTGACACGTAGTGTCCCTCAGGGGTCTGTACTGGGACCTGTACTGTTTAATATTTTTATCAATGACATAGACAGCAAGATCAAGCGCACCCTCAGCAAGTTTGCAGATGATACCAAGCTGGTGGTTGCAGCTGATATGCCAGAAGGGTGGGATGTCATCCAGAGGGACCTGGACAAACTGGAGAGGTGGGCCCAGTTGAACCACATGAGGTTCAACAAGAGCAAGTGCAGGGTCCTGCACCTGGGCCAGAACAATCCCCACTATCAATATAGGCTGGGGGAAGAGGCAATAGAGAGCAGCCCTGCAGAAAAGGACTTGGGGGTGCTGATGGATGAGAAGCTGGACATGAGCAGCCAGTGTTGCGCTTGCAGCACAGAAGGCCAATTGCATCCTGGGCTGCATCAAAAGAAGTGTGGCCAGAAGATTGAGAGGTGATTCTGCCACTTTGCTCTGGTGAGACTTCACCTGGAGTAATGCATCCAATTCTGGAGCCCTCAGTACAGGAGGGACATGGACCTGATGGAGCCAGTCCAGAGGAGGGCCACGAAGATGATCAGGGGCCTGGAGCACCTCTCCTACGAGGACAGGCTGAGGGAGCTGGGATTGTTCAGCCGGGAGAAGAGAAGGCTCCGGGGAGACCTAACAGCCACCTTCCAGTACCTGAAGGGAGCTTACAAAAAGACTGGAGAGGGCCTGTTTACAAAGGCCTGGAGTGAAAGGATGAGGGACAATGGTTTTAAACTAGAGAAGAGTAGATTTAGATTGGCTGTTAGAAACAAGTTCTTTACCATGAGGATGGTGGAGCACTGGAACAGGTTGCCCAGGGAAGTGGTTGAAGCCCCATCCCTGATGATATTCAAGGTGAGGCTCAACAAGGCTCTGAGCAACCTGCTCTAGTTGAGGATGTCCCAGCTCACTGCAGGGGTTTGGACTAGATGACCTTTAGAGATCCCTTCTGGCCCAAATCATTCTATGATTTATCCCTCGACAGTACCCGGGTGAGGATGGTGTTACACTACAGATACTGGTCAGGGTTCCCAGGATCGCCAACTCAAGTGTCAGGATTTTTCCTGTCCTCCCCAAATTCCTTGCTAGAGGAGGAAAAAAACAAAACCAAAACAAAAATAACACAAAAAAAACCCACAAAGCAAAAGCTTTGTTAATTAAAAGAAAAAAAAATATTTCTTCTTCTGCAAGGTTGCAGGGCAAGCTTGGAGATGTGCTAAAGGGGTATCCAGAAGGGACATGGCAACCTGAAGATGAACAAGTAAAGCGTGAGAGAATAATAGATCAGTCTGGTTTCTATAATATAATGGACAAATAACCTGAAGACACACTGTGAGTGGACTGAGAGCTGTGAGAGCAGCCCTGTGGTGGGGGGTAGGAGCGGGGCAAGATCCCAGGTGTGCCAAGAGCTGGCAACATCATCCCTCATTTCTGGACCTGTCTGCAGCTGTCAGACCCACAGGGTCACACTGGTGAGCTCCTTCCCCACAGGATGCCCGTGGCAAGGGGAAAACTTTCCCCAGAGATTTTTAGGCATGCCACAGGGCAGATATATTTGGGATGAAGGCGCCCAAGTCTGCTGGAGTGACACCCACAGCTGTGTCACTGTTCAGCTACACTGAGCATCCCCCCCACCCTTCCTCTAGTCCCATTTGCTGCTGCCCAGTGCACCAATGCCATGTAAAAAACACCATGCAAAGCCATCTCCTGGCTGTTGCCTGCCAGTAAGCCAAAACCGTGCAGGAAAAATATCCACGGGTCATTAGGTCCTGCTGATGCATTCATGGCATGGTATTCAACGATTATCCCTGTGTTTTGGACAATAT
>JANHFX010014604.1:0-16206 GCA_027560015.1 Chloroceryle amazona
AGGGGTAACACCCCATGGTCAGAGTTACTGCCAAGGGTTGGGGTGCAGACCAAGGCCACTGCTGGATCTTGTGCACCACACTGGGGGTGCAGAAAGTGAAAGACGGCACCTGCAGGGAGGAGGGGACAGGGCAGGTGACCCCAAACTGACCATATTCCATCCCATGTACGTCATATTCTGTATAAAGCTGAGGGATCATGAGGGTGTCACCCGGCTTTGCCAGCCTCTGTTCAGCTCAGCTCAGGTCCTCTTCTGGTATCTTCCTCAGCCAGCATCCAAGGAGGACTCTGTTCGTTCTGCCTTCAATCCTGATCTGTGTGTTTCTGAATCCAGTACCAGAATCCAGCTCCTGAACAGTTCCCATCTGCTGCTGGGCCCAGTTTGGGACTCTCCTGGTGCCTGCTCTGCAGCACCAGTGGTGACAGTGATGGAATTACCATCAGGGGGTTGGGTTTGATACTGGTTTTGTATATATTTTAGGTATTCTTTTTTTTTAATTACTTTAATTTTCATTAAAGCTGTTCTCATTTCCTTTTCTTATTGATAGAATTATTCCTTATTCCCTTTCTCTTGCCCTTTAGGGAGGGATGGGTGTTGAGAGCATCTGTTATAGGTCTAGTGGGCTGCCCTGACCCTAAACCATGACAAACCCAGGTATATAAACCCAGCAAATTCCTAGCAACGTGCACATACCCAAGCAGAGCTCACACATCAGTATCTGTTTCAGTATCGGTCCTTGGAGAGGAGCAGCCTTTCCCAAGGTAGGAAATTATAGGAGAGAGGCTTAAATATTTATGGCACCCTAAAGCATGGAAAAATTACTGCCTCTATCACCATCTGTATCTTGTTTCAAGGAAGCAAAACACAGAAAAGCACAGTGTGGCACATTTGTGGGGTAACAAGTATCAGAAGTATTTGTATTCCATGGTTAGAACTAAGGACTAATGCCGAGGTTGTTGCCACTCACTCTGTTTTGTTCTTTTAGAAGTGCTAATACCTTTAGATATTTGCTGGCTTTCCTGAAGGTTGGGGAATAGTTGGGTGTAGTCATCTGGAGCTGAAATATTTCCTATTACTTGCCTGTAAAAGATTTATTTAGACATCCTCACTGTAGTGAGAAAATAGCTTGTGTATGTGCCCTTAAAGAAAGCAGTCCGCAGAGAATATGCCTATCTTTGTGTGACAGATAAATAGTTCCTTCAGGATGAAGCTGAGGTTAACCTTGTATTATAATGTTTTTGTTGTTCAAGCTATGGTTTAAGCCAAGCAAACTCCTGAAAAGCTCTTGAGGATGGAAGAGTTTTTATCTGGATGCAATTTTCAGTTTTGGGGATCATCAGTTACCTAAAGTGATGGCTTTCCATAGGGCTTCTAACGTAAGCATGTGAAACAGAACATGCAAGGTGACTTCACGGGGAGTAGCTGTTCTGCTGGGTACAGTGGAGTCTAGGAGGAAGGTGAATTGGCTCCTCGGGTTGCCCCGTGGACGGTGCTGGCACCCTCTGTGCGTTCTCTGTGTGGCTGGGGCTGTCTTTTCAATACTGAAGCTGAGCCCTCTCTCTAATTCTGTTGCATTTTACAGTACTTTACATTAAGAGGGAGTATTGTAACAAGTGAGTCTGCCTCCTGAGTTTAGGAACACTTTATTGGGCTTGACAGAAGCTTTCATTTTAAACATATTTCTATAAAGTGGAAAAAGTCTTGAACACCATATTTGGCAGTTTCCTCTCTCGCTACCATTTTGTTCTAAATGAAATATGACAACACAATAGTTGTGGTAATTATAGTAATTGACTTCAGAGAGTTCAAGATGATCATGTAATCAGCTGTTTTATGGGAGAGAGATCACCACCATCCCCTGATTTCCACGCTTCTGTGGTCTTCAAAGGTATGTTACACAGGACTGTAAACCAAAGCACTTCCACCTGATTTCTGAATACAGTTCACAAGGCTGACATGAATTTTAAAACAAAATCAAACTGCCACGAGAAAAAAATAGCTATTGCCTTTTTTTAACGAGGAAAAGTTGTCATGTTGATGCTCTTGCATAGCCAGCACATGATGAGAGAGGTTGTAATTGGCAGAGAGATAATTCACTTAAAAATGCCTCTCTTACAAGGAATTGCAGGTAATTTCAAGAGAATAAATTAGATGCCGTAAAGGATCTTTACTCATGTCTTTTTAAACTTTCTGTGGTAGAAGGAGAGGGCAAACAGTCTATTGAGAATTTTTATATAAGCTGTCGATGAAACACATAAAGCTCTAATTGTTAGGAAGCCACTGTGCTCTAAACGGTTCACATATAATAGGATCATTTCTATGCAGCTTCAATAGAACTTTCCTCCATTTTCTGTAAAACAGACTTGTGGCGTGGCAGGCATTTCGTGTTTCTTTGACTGCAAAATAATTTTGCCAAGCAAGTTCATAAGAGAAACTCCTGTCAGGTTTACCCAATTGATGATTAGTTGTAAAAGGAAAACAAACACCTCCGATACATTGCAATGCTAGTAAAGCTTTTAATTTTGGAAAAAGCTAAAGAGAGGAAATCTGTCAGAATAAGATTGTTACAGGTGTACACAGCTTTGGAAGCTCAAGATAGAATGAAGTTTTCATTTTCACTTTTTGTATGCTATTTCAAAACAGTAGACATCAAAGCTGAAGAACTTCAGAAAGTAACAATCACTGAAAGGACAATATAGACACCAAAACCAAAGTATGGGATAGAGTTGGGTCATTTAGTCAGAACTACTACATAGAAAAGACATTCTGAGCTGTAAATACTAATTAAAATCCCTTGGTTGTTTATACACGGTTTTGTATTTTATTAGGATCTGAAGTGAGCTTACATGTTGTTATCTTCATCCCCAGAGAAGTTCAGAGCTTAACTGTGTTACAATAACCACTAGAAACTCTAGCTTGTAAATGTCCAGAGTATGATTGCTCCATGTTCAGAGAGACATCCCTTGCACTTGGAGACACTGGAAGTGCTGCCTTATTCTTTGATGTGGCCATGGGGAAAAAATGAGGCGTAGAAAGGAAAGATGGAGATTTTACCTGGGTGTAGTTAGGAAGCAGCAGGTGGGTGACGGACATGTCTGTTTTAGTAGATAGGGTAGCTCATTGATAGAAGCTGTTACTTGGTGTGCATGGACACTGGAACAGACTGCCCCGGTAAGTGGTGGAGTCACCATCCTTGGAGATGTTTAAAAGCAATGTAGATGTGGTGGTGAGGGACATGGTTCAGTGGTGACCTATCAGTGCTGGGTTGACAGTTGGGCTTGATGATCTTAAAGGTCTCTTCCAAACAGAACAACTCTGTGATGCTGTGTCACATTGAGACATGTCTTGTTCTTTCCCCAGACAGGAAAGAGAGTCATCTTACTGCGTGCATTAGTAAGTAGAGATCATAACAATCCGGTTTCTGATGGATCACATCTGTGAACCAGTTTTGCTTTCAGATCATTCAGAATGCATTAGCTCTTGAGTTTCAGAGTTTAAAAGGTTTGAATTTGCAGCAATGTCAAAATTTCTACGTGCAGTATGTAGCAGAGCAGAGAGTTAAGCAAGAACTTCCACGGCTTTTAGAAACCTGCACCTCTAGAATTAGAAAAATAAAAGGAAATCCTCCTCAAAGTGATAAATGCACTGAAGCATGTATTAACTTCTCAAGGGACCTTGGAGAGGAAAAAAAAAAAGAAAAGGAGGAAAAAAAAAAAAAGTATCTTAAGGGAAGGAGGTTGATCATCTGCATGATATTTAATGTTGCAGTTGCCTTCCCTGTTGCCTTAAGTTTAAAGTTTGGTTGATGCCTTGATCTCCTGATTAGGATTTTGATGATGTGTTAACTGTGAACAGCTACAAGTGAACGTTTTTTAGATGGAGATTCAAGTGAAGAGCTGTGCAGTACAAGAACAGAAAAACAAAGTTCTTTGGTCATCTTAACTCTTTCAATAAATTGACATAGCTGTTGCCCAAATTATCCTTTCTTATAATGATTTGCAATACAATCATGTTGTTGTTTCTCAACTATCTGGGAGTTAGTGACTTTTTTTTTTCCTCTTCTCCTGTGGGTAAATAACTTGAAGTGTTTGTTGTTTTTTTTTTTTCTGTAACTATTTTCATTACTTCATTCTTTCTGTGTGTAAAGAAGTTTTTTTCTATCAGACCAGGCTTTTCACTATTGAAAAAGCATGTGACTGTTATGTCATGATCAACCATTCCCACATCAGGATCACTTTTCAAATTTCATTACAAATCATAATACCACATAAACTCAAATTATTATTGCTTTAACTCCTTTTGTAAAGGTTGGTTTCCTCTGCAATAGTTCTGTTTAAAAAAAAAAAAAAAAGCTGTTAAAAAAAAGAATAATCCTGGCTTAAAAATGCTAGATAATAAATCTCCCTTTTAAAATTGCAATAAAAAAAAATAAAACCCTTGGCAATCTAGAGCTTCAGGCTGATACTGACTGAGTTCCTGGCAGTGTTGCTCGGTGATTTCTGGCTTTGAATGTATGAAACTAATGGAGAAAACTCCAACTCCTGGCAGGATTTTCTGTAGATGGAGGGCCAGATCACCATGCTCCTAACAAGCTAAGCCTGAGTTGCAGAAATGCTTCAGTGACTAATGCTTTTGTAGGTGACATTGCTCTGATGCAAACGCAGTTGCAATCTCTGTAATGAAGTAGTTGTATCAGAAGCAAGTGTGTATTGATTGTCTAGACAGGATTATGAAGCACCACAACCAACTCCATTTAATGGATCCATTTAATCCATTTACTGGATACTCTAGTGAGTTCCCAAACTGTGATGTGCTGCTCCAGATAAGAGCTCTATGTTAGAGAAAGTTCCATACGTGAGAGAGTCTCACATTTCAAAATTGATTCAGTTCTGTGTTGGAGTGAAACAAAAAAGCCCCCGAAGTTGTATAAAAAAAGCCAAACAAAACATTCAACAAAAGCAAAATAACTGATAAGTACTTAGAGCGGGCCTACAGGCAAGATGTGGAGGGACTCTGTCAGGGAGTGTAGTGATGGGCTGAGGGGTAATGGTTGCAAACTGAATGGGGATAGATTTAGATTAGATAGAAGGAAGAAATTCTTCACTCTAGGGTGGTGAGACACTGGATCAGGTTGTCTAGAGAAAGTGTGGATGCCCCATCCCTAGAAGTGTTCAAGGCCAGGCTGGATGGGGCTCTGAGCATCCTGACCTAGTGGGAGGTGTCCCTGCCCATGGCAGGGGAGTTTGAACTAGATCATCTTTAGCATCCCTTCCAAACCCTTCTGTGATTCTATGCTAAACACACACTTCCATCCCCTGCAATCCTCTCCCAAGTATCATTTAGTAGATTTCATTGAATTTATATGTTTAAAGTTTGACTTTAAACCTTTACTCTGCATCATCCTCAATACAGAGTCTTTTCAAAGTGAGTTGTAGAAATGCTTCCTTCTGTCAGGTCAAAAGAACCTGCTTTGGTCTTTTCAAAACGTCTGCAACTTTTTTTTTTTCTATAAGGTATTTCAAGGAAATTCAATTAATGCTTTGATTTTGAAGGAACTTGGCATTCTGTTATAACAATCAAAGTTTGTCTAGTCGGCTTGTCTGGACACATTTTGAAGGGGTGATTTAAGGTGCATGTTGGAAAGAGAAAGTTGCCAGTTAAATGTCACCAGGGCCAGGTTTTCACCTCTGAGTAGCCAAAACCAGTTCTCTTTCTCTGCTCCGTGTGCCAATGTAGGATGGTGCACTGTGTTGACTAACAAAGCAAATGGTGTCTGTTGCCCTTTGTTTTTAACAGCAGCTTAGGTGATAGATAACTTTCCATGGGAGTTGCATGTCTTCAAACGCCCTGTGTTTTTGTTACATAGAATTCTATCATGGAAGGAGTCTTAAGTAGTCTTGTCATTATTCCAAGTCCAAAACAAAACAAACCAAAAATTGAATCATATTTATATATATTAACCTCCTTAAAATATTTACCTGATTGTCGGTTGCTTAAAACCTTCACAACATGTATTTGGTTTTCATTTACTTGCTACTTTTACTTCCAGTTTTACTGTGTAGCTCATTTGCTTGAGTTTGCCCATTAGTCTGGTGTTATTTTTCAAGAGGAACAGGGGGGCCTAATCAACTTGAACTAAACCACTCATTATTTTACATACCCCTATGGTGTTCCTTTCTAAGGAAACGCAAGCTATCCTCATACTGGAGACAAAATATTTTCAGCCATCTGAAAGCTGAATGCAGCTCTATGTGGGAAGGGCATTTTTCATTTGCAGTAGCGTGCACAGGCTCCATGTGTCCGAATTAAAACCATCTTAGAAGGAGGTTGTTCAGCAGCGCTCGCAGCTGGCAGTACAAAACCAGAGCCGCTGTATCAGGAGGCAGTCTGTGCAAGTCTGAAAAGGATTAGCTTGAGTGACTTCCATTTTCTCGTTTCTGAAGGGTTGAAGTAGCTATTTCCTGGGGTTACATATTATATACAATTATGCCACTTGTGTAAATTGTGTTTCTTCCTCTTGGAAAGCCTACGCAGCTTGCTGGGATATTTAGTTGTTTTATGTTTTGTTTGATTTTTGTTTGGTTAGGTTTTTATGCCTCATAACTATGTGTGACAGGAGCTGTTGCCTTTGAAGAGGTTATAGGTTCCCGAGCTTCAAATTCCTTCCACCCAGGAAAATGTTTGTGTGTGCTATGACAGAAACGAGCTGGCACATGTTTTGGTCACATTCTGCATCTGTCTTGGGTCAGCTGTGATGTAGTTACAAGTTTAGTATGTTTAAAAATGGAGGTCTTTGTCAAGTCATCCTCAAAGTCAGGTGGTTAATAATCAGATGAAGTGATGTTTCTTTCCACAGACAGCACATGCTGCTGTTCTTTTTGTTACAGAAGGAAATCATCTTGCTCAGGTACCCCAGTTTGACACAGTGATTAAATGTTGAGCTTGGAAGATCTCACTTTGTGTCACCTCTGGATCTCGGTCTCAAGTATTTCTTTAGGCCTTCTCACAGAAAAACAAAAGCAACAAACCAGGCAACTGAACTGCTCAAAAATTGTGGCATTTCTAAAGCATTTGTGGCCGTATCTACAGGGATTTAATTGCTCCTTCCGCAAAGTCTAAAAGAGGATTTAACCAATCCGCTGACGCTGTCTGGGTCTAGCAGCCGTAGCTCTTGCAGCATAACAAATATATGGAACTATATCAAAGACACACCATTTTCCTTTGATTTTGGTTTATCTCTTTCTGTTTGAAACAAATGTTCAACACGTAGCACATTGCTGCTGATCGCTGAAACAAGTTGAGCTGCAATGCAAGTTGGGGATGAATAACAGCATTAGGAAGATAGTTTTTCTCTGATTTGTTACTCAGATGTGAACAACATGAACTCCAATTGTCTTTGAACAATATTATTACTTAGCAAGAAACGTGTGATGAGATTTAGTTGTGGATTTTGGTTCATCATTAGGTGAAATGCTTCTGCTTCGTAGTTCCATAGATATTCCGCTGCTGGCCTCGATGCTCACTGTAAGAATTGCGGTTCGGGTGGCAGTGCATTTCCACACGGAGACAAGGTGATAACACTTCTGACTGGTTATCGTTTCTTCCAGAATAAATCTGGAATCAGCCAGTGGATCACTTGCAGTGCAGACAGAGACAGTAGTCACTGCTGATGAGGGTGGTTTTTATATTTTAAAAGAAGAAAAACAACAACAAAAAAGTAGCAATCTAGGGGAGTTGAGTTTTGAATTGTAGTATCTTGTAAAAGCTACAATAAAGACTGGGGCTCTGGAATAAAAACACACGAAACGTCACTTTTCTGAAGAGATTTTAATATTGTGTCCCAATCCTGCAAAGAATTACACTACTCCTAAACTGAATACATAAGTTATTGAAGTCATCAGAATTCCAGGACTCTGAATTAAAATCTTTATTGTCAGAACGCTACATTTGTGGAGATGAATGTCCCGCTGAAGTTAATGTGAGTTTGTAATGTAAAGAGTTAATGTTAACAGCACTACTGTGCACAGTCAAAGCTACAGACTACAGTCTTTGGACAAAGGGGCTACAATCACATATGAGGCAGCAAAGCAGCTGATATGGTCTCAAGTTAATTCCTTCTTGTCTGTCAGTAGTATCAATATTTGCCTTTTCATTGTCCCATTTTGTTGTTTTACTTTGGCACTTCATTTTCTTTATCATTGGTCCTCTTAACTAGTCAGAAACTCTGGGTTTTGTCAGGCTGCTCGGTTTTGGGGAGAAATTGGTAATGGAGTCAACTCTCTAGATTGCAGTGTTTTACTTACAAAGCACAAAGGAGGGACTGCTCCAACAAGATTTCATTATGCAACACTTCGCCAAAAAGTCTTTTTTATTTTACTTGTTTTTCCGTAGGAAGGCAGCTAGATGATTTCTTCTTGATTTATTTATCTTTTCTTGCAATTTGTTTGATGCTGTTCATGCATTTCTTTTATATTTAGAGCAATAACCAGAAGATGTCTACCTCACTTTGTTTTAACTCCTAACATTCCTTTTATTTCATATGATAACAGGTTCCTCTGTTTAGCTCGAGGCTCATATTTTTCATTAAATTTTACTTAACCAACGCTACATTCACCGGCATCGAGATTTGATCCAGCCTGTGTCTCTAGGCTGTACAGTTATGGTGCCTTTCTTTGCAAAGGTGAAATCGGTGTATACAGATATATTTCACAGGATATGAAAATTATTAAATCTCTTCAATTCCTTCATTGACAAGACACATCAATGAAGGCTGCGTGTTTTACACCTGATTAGGAATCATTGCATTCTGTACTTTTATTCTGGTGTCAGGGCCAGGATACAGTAAAGGTTACTTGGAGTGGCCATTGGCAGGATCCCTGAGACTGCGATTGTTCAGTTGGGGAACATGTTCAGCTTTGCTTGCTCATTGATTTCAGTGCTGTAAAACCCGTGGTGTCATTGAAGTTCATGGCAGGCTTGCAAGCAGAATACCCGTACATGAAGGCAAAGCTGAAATAATTGAGTGAAGCTGAGAACAGGAAATATATTTGATCTAAGTCAGTTGCCTCAGATGTCTTGGTATTGGAGCATTTTAATACAAATATCTGGGGAGATGGTGGAAGGATAGTTACAGGAGAGGGGGAAGTCATCAAGTGAAGCCTGTAGGAGTTGCACCTGCTCTTGCCGTTAATCAGGCTTTGAAGACTGCAGGAGAGGAGCTCCAGCCTCATGGTGCTGGCTTGGAATTTGGCATGTGAACAGATGTTATCCTGTACCTAACAAAGAGAGGATTATGCATCTGACAAGATTGGGCATATGGGATAAAGTAATCTTACAAAAGACTGTTACCTGCTCTCCTAACAGGAAAACAATGGTTGCAGTTTTAAATAGTTAATATATATATTTTTTCTTTTTTAAATCATTTTAAGCAGATGATGAATACCTGAAATGAGATGTGATGCACACTGCAGTCTCTTTAACAACTCTAAACAACATAGAGTTGTTAAAGAGCTGTTAAGATACAGTCAAAAAAACAATATAAAGTCAAAACTCAAGGTAAATGTATCATCTTCAAGTAGCACTTGGAACAATGAGTGTGTTGCAGAACGTGAATTCTTTTTTACCTGTGGATCTGAATTTTTTTTCCCATTTGCACAGACCTAGTTTTGATGCTAGAAGAGATCACGTTATAATAACATGCAGAATAGTTCTCTGTATGCTCTCAGGTGTTACCACTGACAGGATTAGCTGATCTGTGCAAGCATAGCACTCTTAGAAAACAAGTCTGATCTCACAGTGTTATTTGGGGGGGTAGGTAGGGGCAGGAACCAAGCAAGAACAGAACAGGGAAAATAGAAAAGGGAGTAGAAAAGATGGAGAGAAAAAACATGGCAGCAATGTGCTAATAGAAGTTGTAAAGCTGGAAGGGTTGTCATTGCTGTAGATAGTTCAGGAATTAAATTCTTTTTTTTTTTATTGGGCAAGGAAGAGAAGAAAGCTACCACTCTGTGGACTTCTGCCATCCAAGCAAGCATTATCCTGCCTCCTCCTCTGGATCATGCTTTGGGGCATGCTGTGCCCTAAGCAAGACACAGAGTGATGGCTGGTCAAAATCTAAACAAACGACACTGAGTCCATGGAGCATCTGGACAAATGCTAAGGTCCATCCTGCTATCCAGGTATTTCTGTGCTGATTCTCATTTGGTAGAGGATGATCTTAAAGACATACCTAAAGAGCAGCTGCTGTTTGTCATTTTTATCATGAATACAGAGTTTGGTGAAAGGCATAAGCACAGGGAACACTGGAAGTGTAAGAATGGTTCCTGCTTTTGTTGATACAATTTTTGACTCGCTGCTTTGTGTATGTTGCGTAGGAGTACGTGTTTGTGCTTGCAGAAATGATGAGTAGTCCCCTGACTCAGCAAAGACAACATCAATCTTGATGTTTTAGGACTGTAACACAATCTTCTACCACCATCTAGACTTAAATAGCCGTATTTGCTCTGGCCCCTGTGTACGACTTGTAGTTCCTCGGTGAGTTAGTGCTTACAGACCCCTGATGGCAATGCAGTTAAGGTGGGTAGACTTCCTAGTAAGATAACAGGTTTTGGGGTGGGAAGTAACTTTATTATAGCAGTACAGATCTTTACAGACATAAGTAATATAGCCAGATTGGGCTAGAGATAGTTCAGCAGTTAAACTCCAGACAGCATTTTCCAGGCCACTCAAATTATCAGTCTCCTAGATAAAATAAATAGCAACGGTTTAATGTAATGAGGTCTTCAAAAGTGTTTGAACTGATACACCAGCAGGAGAGGCTCAGTAATAGGATCCGTCTGGTTTTCAGTTGGGAGTGGGAGCACGAACCAAAGATTATAGTAGCAGTTGGGGAAAATTTACATTGTTTATCCTAGAGGACACCACATCTACTTGGTATGACCCTGTGAAACTCATTTTCTGTGGCACATTCAAGTTCCTTAAGTTTGCCTCTGTTGTAGCTTCTTCCAAAAGGGGACTGTCCTGTCTGTGTGTAAAGTGTTAAGAGAAATGAATTAAAATCCTAAGCTATAGTTTTGGGGTTTTTTTGCATAGAACTGTGCAAATTTTCCTTTTGAAGATAAAACTCAAAACCTTACATTTGAAACACTGAAAGTTTTTCTGCTTTCCTTAAATAACTGTGTTTTGTTGTTATTAAAATACTTGAAAAGAAACATCATAAGAACATGCGAAGTTTCATAACATAGGCAAAATATTAAAATGGAAAATATCTTCCAGTCCAGCCTCTTGGAGCTAATACCAGCACTGCATAGCACTGTCTGGATCTGTTCTGACAGTGAAAGAAGTTTCATGGGGAGTTCCATTTCTTTTTACTCCCTTCTAGTTGTTGGGTAATCCTGGCACTGTTAATTGAGACCAAGCTGCTTGTGCTTGAAATGGTTACAGGTGCTACGTGCTGAAACAGGAGCAGTCAGATTCATTATGCTGACTTTATGGCACACCAAGGCAAGATTTTTTTTAATATATTTAAGATAGCTTAAGTTCATCCATAGCATTCTTATTTATTGATCTTAAAAATCCAATAAGATGCTGTGAAAACCATGAATTTTCATAAGGTGTAATGCCTGACTAAACATCAAGTCCTTGAATCCCCCAGATCTCTGGGTTATGTTAGATAAGCTTCCTCTGGGTACCAAGTAAGACTTGGCACTAGATTTAAATGGAGACACCAATCCCTATTTTTATCCAAAAGGAGTACAGTGACATAGAGCCTCCTTTCATGATCTTCTTTCTTTTTTGGAAGCTCATGCAATGTCTTTTTCTTTACTTCTAGGCAGATGTTTATCAAGTCTAATAGGAGAATGTAGTTAAATGTAATACTTAAGATGCTAGTAAGGGTAGATGGCTCTCTTCCTATTCAATAATGTGACCTTGACTGCCTCTCCCCAACTTCTCCTGAAGTGTCCAGCACTTGGCACCTCCGCTGCAAAGAAGAGCGCACCTGTTTTAGCCAGGAACTGCGGTCATGAAGGAAATGCAAATCAAATATTGTTTGATACCAACTGTTTCCAGATGTCCTTTATTAGGCCAGTTTTATTTGATTTAGCATATGTAGCCCTGCTATTTTATTTAATACCTCTGAATCAGTTTCTAAGTCCCAGAGGGTGCCAGAAATACCCTGTTGTTATTCCCTCTGCACATTTTCCAGTCGTACCTAAAACTGCTTTTGCACGTAGAATTGACACGATTAGGTCACAATTAGCTGTCTTGCTGGATTTTGATTGTGTCTGTGTGAGAGGGAAAGAAATCTTTCTGAAGGAGTTGGCTAGTTGTGCTTCTGTGCCGTGCATGCAACTGCTCCTAGTGGCTTAGAGTCTGATTTTAATGATTCAACTCACTTTGGTATGTTTAGGCTTGACGTAGCAATGTAGTGCAGAGATGTATGAGGACTAAAGGAAAGGAATTTCCCTATTTTCTACCTTACTCTCAAAGCAATAAAGAAATTGGTTGTAGATTTCATGGACCAGGTAGAGAGGAAGTGTATTTTCCCTCTCCCTTCATTTTGCCCCCACCAAACAATCTCATTAAATGTGTTTTTAATAATTTATTTTGATCTGTTTTCTACTAATGAGCTTCTTGCAAACAGTTTTATTTAGACCTGCCATTTTTAAACTTCACTGCTCAGGGATTTTTCTCCAGTTCTGCTGAGAATTTAGAAGAGATCCACTCTGAGGGAGGATTATCTGCTATCTGCCTAATACAGATTTTGCTGCTTCTCCAAAAGTATTTAGTGCTAAGGGCTGTAAGAGCCATCTTCCTGAAACAGATGGGCCTCAAGTCCAGTCCAGAAGAAGTGACTGTGTTCTTCTTTGTTGCCCTTTGTTACACAGCATTATCTTCTCCTCGAATTTACTCACCAGGAGAACAGTAAGTGATACAGAATAGATCTGGTGTTTGTCACTGCAACTTCATCCAATTGGGAAATCAAACTCGGAGCTACCTGGCTCTCTGTTGCACACAATAAATTGTGGAAGGGTTCCCAACTGAATTAGAGCCTACATACAAAGATGACATCTCCTGGGCGGTTGTATGAATGCAGATTCTGTGTGAGGGTTTGGGACAGGGACAGAAACAGAACATGCAAGAGCCAAGCAATTACTCATAGCTGTAATGAATGAATGTTCCTCAGCTCTGCACTTCCAGTGTTCCATTCAGCCCTTCACATGCCCTGGTCTGGCATGCTGCTGCACTAGGGAGTGCACTAGGGAGTGCTGAGGATATTTTTCTCTTATATTTTCCACTGTTGGGTGTTAATATTCTCAGTGCTTATAAGAAGGCTGTATAGAAAGCTTTAGAGTTAGATGAAGGATTGCCTCTTTCCTTTCTCTGTTCCTAAAAGTAACTCTCTTCAGAGATACTGCGAATGGGACAGGATGGTTGAAACTGGGCTAATAATGGAAATCCAGGGTTTATATAAGATCTTGTCTTTTTCTCTTTATTGTGCCTTGATGCTTTTTTGTTCCTGGGCTTCATAGCTTTTTCTCTGGATTCCAAGGTATGTTTCTATTAGTGTCTTAAACTTACTAGTCTTGAAAGCTTAACTGCTTCTGTGAATAGTAACATCTTCCTCCTCTTCCATCAAATCTGAAATCCTCTGAATGCCTAAAACTTCCTCTAATGACTCTTGACACTAACCTTGCATACATATGTATCTATGTATAATTTAAGGTAAAATTCCAAAAGTTATCAATGATGGCAGAACTATGTCAATAGACGTTTTATCTCTTGTTTACCAGTGCTTTAAGAGTTAAGCTACAGCTGGGACCTTTAGGGGAAAGAAAATCACCATAGAATCTCATGGATTGTGTTATTCTGGGTATTCTCTTGAGCTACTGTTTCCTGTAGCTGAAAAAATTGTAATTTCCTTATTGCTCTCTTAGTTTGCTGTGTGGAGCGAGGTTTGATTGTTTCTGGCATACGAGGATACAGTCTTTTTTTGAGGGGATATTCATATCAGAATGCAAGGCTGCCACTCAATTTAAGGGGGGAAAAGGGAGTTACTGATGGTGTGTGGCCACAGAAGTATTCCACTGTTTGTCATTAGGACCTGTGTAAATTCAGTTGCCTTTAATCTTCACCTGATACAGTTACGATTTGTAAAGAACAACAAGTTTGAGGTTTGTGGTTCAGCAAGGACCAGTGCATGTCAGGAGAGGAGATACTTGGCACTGTTAGAAAAGTGTTACCTGCAAATGCCTGTTTTGATTCTGTGTCACCAATGGAAAGGAGTAGATGAATTTTGAACCTAGAAGGAAATGATCTCTAGTAGTATAACTTTCCATCACATTAAGATTCTACGATTCTAAGAATATTTACTTTTTCTTACCAGCTTATTCCATTATTTACTTATTTATTCCTCTCTGGGAGTGGATTAGGACAGTTTGGAGTGAGTAGAGAGAGTGTGAAGAAGAGAACATGGAACAATGGCAGCTATTTCCTTCTCTGAAAAAAAAAAAAAGCCAAAGAAAGCCTCACAAATGGTGAGACTATGGGAATGCAGCTGCTCAAGTGCTTTTGCTTTTCAATCTATTTGACATCTGGAACTGCTGAATCCAGGAAAGATATACCAGTTCTTCAACAGATCTGCTCAATAGAGTGTGTAAATAGATAAGATTTAATTCAACTAATGGAGGAATAAAAAAAAAAAAAAGAGGACAGTCATTTCAGTAGACATTGTGAGCACTTCTTCCTCTTTTTTTTTTCTTTTTCCTCTAGCAAATGCTATTACTGTAAGATGCAGAGCTGATAGATTTAGTTACTTTGCTGTTGCAGCTTAGGAAAGTTCAAGAAGTCATCTGTCAGATTCTAGGGCCCTTGCAGGCTAAGAAATTTCAATTTCAAAGTACAAGAGATTAAAGTCTTGAAACAAAAGATCATCAAACGCTAATAATTCCTGCCTTGCTGGAGCTGTGAAGTGGGTAGGAAACCATGCCTCTTTTTAAGGGGCAGTGAGTGTGCCAGTGAGTCTTGCACTCAATTAATTCTGGGGGCTGTATAAGGATGATATGAGTGAACTCAGATGTGAACAAACAGATCATTTAAGGCCACTGAAAAAACCCACCATGTGAATGCCCAGGAAATTGCTTCCAAAGTGACAGAAATTCTATGAGAAGTGCTGAATCTCATGCCAAAGCACCTCAGAAAGCAGTGTCTTAGTAAGTCTTGTTGTGGAAGAAGGCGTAGTGTACTTCAGAGCTCAGCTCCAGGCATGTGAAGTGTTAGCTGCTGACTCTAAAGTATATTCAGTTTAGCATACAGATATAGTTAAATGTCTGTGTATCACCATATAAATGACATGCATGGGTTTATGATTAAACTACAGAAAAGTGGTATTTGGCAGACCTAATTTTCACCTTTTGAATGATATTTCAAATGCTGCTTGAAACTTAACAAATTTTTTCCCTCCCTAAACTATACATTGTTAAGTGTATTTTTCAGCGCAGAAACTGTTTGTCACAGAAATTGCAAAACTTTCTAGATGGTGACCTTTAAATCTTACTGTGTTGCTGCTTTCCAAGACAAGCTTTTTCAGCCTGTAGATTTACTTTGCAGATTTGTTTGTAGATTTAGTAGATTTACTCTGTTCCCAGATGCATTATGTTGCATTTGGCTATATTAAAATGCATTTTTTTAGGTTGCAAGTGATTCAGATCTCACTGTAATAGTAACCTGCCTTTGCTGTTTACTGCTTTGCAAAGATTCGTAGCAACAAGAAATTGTAGCAGAAAAAATTCATAATGTGGTTTTACTGTTGACAAAAACCTGCAACAGTATGAGGCCAAGCTCACTCTTTGACTGAAGACTGGAAAGGGATCAGCTCTCTGGTTTCTTCTTATCACCTACATCTTGAAATCAGTCAGTCAATCACTTTGCTGGTATGCCTTGTTTACATAATACAGTGCAAGTCCTAATTAAAAGTTAAGTTGAAAGACAAGGTATGAGGCATCGAAGTTGTTGCCACTGTAACTGACCCAAAATTGCTTAAATAAGCAGAGTAATAAAATAATAGATTTATGACAGTACTTACATTCTGTGAAAGCACTGCTGAGTGACTTCATATCTAAGTGATGGTACTCCTAGTCTTGTTAGAGAGGTATGGGCTTAGGCAGTAAGACTTCAATGTGACTCAAACATGCAGTTTAAAGAGGT
>JANHFX010014604.1:16235-44957 GCA_027560015.1 Chloroceryle amazona
ATTTAATAATAATATTAATAAAAATGGAAATACCCTGGAAGACCTTGACTTCTTTTGAATTTCCTTAGTCCATTGATGTTTTAGAAAAAAGACAGCCCCAAAGAAGTCAAGAAATTAGCATTAGTAGTTCAGAAACCTCTGTTAACTATTCCTTTAAGTCATTGGTATAATCTCTAGGATTGTTACTACAGAAAAAAGCTTGGCTTTAGCAAGTGGTCCCCACTAACTTTCTTTTGATAGAAGGTAAAATGTATGTTCTACATATGGCCATAAAAGACTCCTGCTTTTTATTGCAACTTGGTAGCAGTGCCAAAAACCCAACAAAAACCTTCTAGATTTCTTGCATCCAAACTTGAGCTTGTTGAGAAGGAATTCTTTTCTGAGATGCTGGCCTTTAGCTAGCTGCTGTTAGTGGGTGTGAAAGGAGGTGGAAGTGGTGTTTCCCTGAAGTGATAAGGCATATTTAGCTGGCAGCAGGGTGGAATTCTGCAGGGGAAGGATGGAGCAGAGCTGGGGAGCCAGAGCTAGCTGAGCTCTTGCAGCAGGCACAGCTACTTTTGAATAGAGCAAAAGATAAACCTGTACTTTGCCCTTGAAGGTGGAAATAAGGAGGAGATTGCCCCGGGCATGGGAAAGGACTTCGCAGCACTTGTTTGAACTCTAGAGACTGCTGGAAGTCACCACATGGAAAGCAAGATTTAAGAAAAGGACTGGCCCTATAGGGATAATGTGGGCACTTGATGGCTTTGTCTGCAATTTCTTTTAATCTGTTTCCCCTAGTATATCTGAGCTCACTCTATTTTAAGTTAATACTGACTTACTATTCTAGGTTAGTAGTTTGTGATCTTGCAAAACCTGCCCTGAGCTATTATGAGCCAGTGGTGCTTCTCGGTGTGCTTGCTTTAAAGGAGGGGGAAAGAAAAAGACAGCACCATCTCTAGACTCAGCGTGCTTTAGGATCCTACCGCACTGTGTGACGTGTTTATGTGATAATATGCGAACACATATGTCTGCAAGGTACACTTAGAACTAATTCCACCTTGCACTGAACGATGACTTGGAAGAATTGATCGGTTGCGTGGTTTGGAACGGCAGGACGCGCTCATCAACAGGCGTTGCTTTTAGCTCGTGGGAGACGAGTCGGATCCAAGATGCTGAGGACAGAAACAGCAACTGCAGCTGCTTAAGACATACGGCTTCAGCAAAGGCCCGTGGATGGCTTGCAGTTGGCATGCTCTTTACTCTTTAGCTTGAACTGTCTGTGGTTCATGGACCTGCACACATAAGCGTGCAGCATACAGAGCAGTAGCTTGTGTGTTATACATATGCTGACACACACAGGGTGTGTTTTGCTTCTCACTGAGAGTTTGAAGCTGAAGTGCCACCTTCTTTGGTGCCTGAGAAAACCGTGCCAGAATGCTGGGGAAACTTCTCTCCAGCACACCCGGTAGCAGGCTACCGAGAAGGCAGCAAAAATAGGCTGGGCAGAGCACTGTGCTAATCTGGCTCTATTGCTCCCACGATGAGGCGAGCTGGAGTACAGCCGGCGAGGCTACAGGGAGCTTGGATTTATTTCCACTCTATTGCAAGTACAGAAATATATGGTACCCAAAAGAAAAGAGAATTTATATCCTGTATATCAGTAGATTTCCCCAAAACATCACAAAGGGCAAATTACTCAAGAACTTTAATCAAGTGACTGAGTTTGTTTGGATTAAAAACCTTTCAGCTCTCTTTTCACTCAGCTCTCACGTTTGTGTGATTGTTTCAATTTGCATTTGTGGGCCTAACATCTTGAAGCATCGGCACTCGCATCCAAAATCAGCAGTGGTAGGACTGTGCACTAGGAATTTTTATTTAATCAAAATACTAATTGAAAAAAAGGTTTAGTTGGTGGAATAATGAAAGAATACCAAGGCAAAACCAGGCCACTTCATTTCTAAATCTTCCCCTGCCACTGATGTCTACGGGAGACAGTACATTCATTTATTTTCTTTATAAATTTATTGCTTTTTTCTTTATACTGGAGGGAAAAGTAGATCCCTGACCTTATCTGGCTGTACTAAGGACAGCAGCATTCATTGCTACGGTGGTTTCTGGGGTGTTCTGTAAATTTGTTTAAAGGTCTGATAATAGTGGGAGAATGAAGCCATGTTTTCAAATCTGTTCAAGTCAGAAAGGAGTAGCTGGTGTGATTGTCTGTGCAATGCATCACTGCCCTCTTCTATTTTACTGCAGTGCTAACTGCTCATGCAAGATCTGTGTAGTAGTGATACAGCTGGTATGTGAAACTGTAGAAGAGGAGTTCCTGGTTTTATTTTAGCCATGCATCAAAAAAAAAAAAAAAAAAAAGGCAGGGAGCAAGCAGAGGCTTGGGGCAACTCTAAATATCAAAGTAGAGGCCACAGCATAGAAGAGCATCTCTGATACAGGAGCCCGTGCACTTGAGTCACAGAGATATGAGGGCGGACTAAAGGGAGAAGCCTGCCAGCATTGTTCCTTGCACTTAGAAATGGTGAGTCATCAGGAACAAAAAGTATCATCAGTAGCTATGGGTGCCAAGATTTATGACGAGCTGTTTTGTTTTGTCTGTCTAACGGTGCCAAGAACAAAGTCATTGCGCTCTTCTCTGTTGTCCCAGAGTCCAATAGTGTTTGAACCGATTGAGTTTATAATACTTACTCCATCTTCTCCCCTGTTACTTTTTTTCTCACCTGCCTGTGGATAACAGGGCATCTTCTGGTGTACTGAGAAAGCCTGTGTTTGAGGGGATGCTACTGGTCCCTGAGGGGAGACTCTTCTGGTCTCAGTAATGAGTTTTAGCGGCTGGTCAGACTGAGCTTGGAATATATGAGAGTTTCTCTCATCTGAAATGGGAGCGGGAATCGACTGAACGGAATATTTATTTGTATTTGTTCTGTACGTTTTGCATCATTTGCAAGGAGTTTGTATGCGACGGTTATGTTTTAGTACGGCAGTACTGACTTGAATGACAAACTTCTGAAAAGTCGTAGCTCACTCCTTAGAGCAGCTGCTGTAATGGCATCTGCTGCACAGGCAAGCCCTCTCTAATACGGAGAATTTGTAGCAGAGAGGTTTTCTAGCCCTTGAAGTGCATCAAGTGCTTTCTAGTGCCTTAAAGCACTGGATGCGAACATATTACAGAAGAAACACCAAGTATTGCGGTTTTGACCAGTTCCACTCCATCAAATCCAATATCCCCATCTTTGAGTGCTTTATGAAAAAAAAAAATCAAACAACCCCAACCCAGTGAATCTCAGATAAATTATATGAGTGTCCAGAACTAGGTCTTCATCCCAACAAAAGGCTGGTTTCCTATTCTTTCCTTTCTGCATTTTGCAATTAACACAGGTAAGCTGAAGCAGGTCTGGGATGAAGAATTGGCCCCTTACCACAAAATGAAGATGTAGAAGGAAGTTCCAGGAGGATTTAAGCTCTTGCTAACTTGACTTTGTTCCTCTTTTTTGGCTTGGAAACTGAGGACAACTGATTCCCTTATCTCAAGAGTGGTGAAAGGCTTTGTGCTATAGGTACCTAACCTCAGATATGCTGTGGCTGGGAGTGAGAAATGCTAGTGCATGATTCATGTGAAGAAAACGGGAATTATGAGAGACCCAGTGAAATGGGTGGTGCCCAGATCCTCGCAGTGCATGAAATAGTATGTTGGTGAGCGCTGTTAAGTACTGCTCCTTATTACTTTACAGTTGTTTCAAGAGCTATTAAAAATCTTGACAAATTCTTGTTCTGCTGCGCCAGATCCTACAGCTTGCAGCGAATCTGTGACCTGCAGCCCTATGTGCTCCTGCTTTCATCTAAGGTGTGAGCATCAAAGGGTACATTCAGACCGACAGGAAGGAAAATAATTGAGGGCAGGCACAAGGAATTCTTATGCCAAAGACAAGGATTTGTCATCTACCTCCAGGAAAAAGAAAATATCCCCCAAAATTAAAATAACAGAAAAGGTTGTAAGTTCTAGTTTTATGGAGTTGAGGCAAAGTGACTTTATGACTAAGACTTGGTAATAAAAGTACATATGTAAGCCTGTCGATAATGTGGGTAATGTGGAGTAATGTTTGCAATAGGCATCAGGGATTTTGATGTTTAGTCAGTTCTGCCATTGATTTACTGTGTCAGACTTTGTCAGCACTGTGCCTTAATTTCTATTAGGATAAAAGATGGATGATAAATTTCCTCCTAGAAGTCCTAGTGGATGTTTAAAGTTCCTGTGTCTGTAAAACCTGCAGATGATCACACAGTTATGATTGTTTGTAGCATTAATATAAACATACTGTGAATTCTGTATTTTATTAATGCTTTCCTCATAAGGGATTTTACTGAAAAATTAATTGACAATGGTAGTAAATGTTTCATGATGCCCCTATAGGAAATATGAATTTATTTCTCCAGGTTTCATTAAACCCCAATCTCTCATGTCTTCTGTGGTGATAAGGCAGCTTGTCTCATTCATGGTCAGACACTAAATTGTTTGTGTCTTATGTTGATGTAACACCACTGTACACAGAGCTAAAGTCGGACTCTGAAGCAGGGCTGTTGCAATTTTTGTGTCAATTGTTTTGGGGATTTTTCACTGTTCTCTTTCTACTGGCATAAATTCTTGTCAGTGGGTTTAACAGTAGTAACAGTGGAGAGCCGTGCGTTCTCCAGGCAGTTGTTAGATCGCAGCCGGAGCAGCCTGGGGAAATGTGGTGCAGAGCAGTATCGGTACTTGCCATGCTGTTATCAACCTGCCCTTGTACTGGAAATCAGCCAGTATCAAAGGGTGCAGGGGACCGTCTCCTTCTCCATCGTCCTGAAAAGGTTTCAAGCATTTAATGAAAAAATATTATCAATAAAAGGAAAAACTAGAAACCGTTTGAAGGATGTGGAAAGGAGGAGGAAAAATCAAGGGCTCAGACAGCCTGGATTTGCAGGCAAGAGTCAACAGGATGAGAGAGGCTTGATCTATGGGTAAAGTGTTAAACTGGGATTGAGACACACAGGTTCATCTTTTGGCAAAGGCTTCAAGAGTGCAGTCAGCTCACACTCTCGGTGCTCGGGGTGCCTCTGCAAATCCGAGATAATAAAGTTCCTCTTCGCTCACCCTTGGCTGGTATTGTCTGCGAGGAGACTAAGCTTTTTCAGAGAGAAGCTGTTTCTCCCTGTACACAGTGTAATGCCACCCTCAGTATTAGCCCGATTCCAGAATGGTTAAATCGGTGTTGCCACCCCATGTGCTCAGTGGTGGAGACAGTTTGGATCAGTAATTTGTCATAATTTCTTGGGATGGAAAGGAGCATCACCAGATTTCTTTCTTCTTGCGGACAGAGATTTTTGATTAATTTTTTCCCTTCTCTTCAGGGTTAGTGCTTCTCATTATATATATTTCAAGGTAGGGAAATTGCTCGCTTGACAGCTGTGGATAAAACACGAGATTTTAGATAATGTTTTAAATTCACCAGGGACAAACCTGCTTCAAGGTAATTTATAAATTAAACTAAATTCAACTGTTGTCTCCTGGCATGTATCTGTAATTAGAAAACTCTCTTTAAGAGCAGAGAAATGGCTGGTATACAAATTATTTTACTGCTAAAAATAAGAATGTCTAGAGATTGGGTGTTATCAGCAAGTCATGGGCTGAACAAGCTTTCTTCATTTGGCATGGAAGAGTTTTTCCCAGCTCACTGGCTTGACTAGCATTAAGCTTACTATGTAAACGTAATGGGGAGAGAGTCACAGGATGAGATGTTGAATTATTTGTGACTCTGCAGTTTCTTTGGTGTGAACTTGATTTCAAAGATCCCTCTTTTCCCACATGCCTTATTTCTCTGTTATCTGTCTTTCTGGCACCTGAAGGGGAAGCTTTTTATGTTTTGGGAAAAGTTATTTCAGAACTGCTTTATGTTTCTTTTCTTGGATTCAGTCCTTCTGGGACCATCAGCCCACTCACGCTTGCATGTGAAAGCTTGCACATGTTGGGTGAGGCTGCACAGGAGCCGAGAGCCTCTAACCTGCCTCACACTGCTGGGTGGTGGCCTGCTCTGCTCTCCCTCTTCCCTTACAGTTTCTTTCATCCAGTATCCCAGCACTGGTTGCATTCATGCCTTTCTCCTGCTCCGCTGGCCACTTTCAGTTGGGCGGTTGGTTACCTGTCGCTGGCTGCAGTGGTGACATTTTGAGGCATGGGGATGGAGGAGAGAGAGGTCGCTGGGAGACGTTTCTGTATTTTTGGTCACAAGCCTTGTAGTTGCATTTGGGCTTACAGACAAGGGCTGTGCTGCCAACTAAATGCTGCTGGCCTTCCCTCTTTTACAGTTCTGATAAAAATTCTCTGCACTGATTCGTTAAAGCACAGGAATCAGAAATGAAAAGAAACAGAAGTATCCTTTGGAAGTAGTAGTGTGTGGTAACATATCTCTAGCAAATTTGACTTTATTCAATTTCTTTGTGAGGGGCCATGTTTCAAAAGGCTCTTTACCTAGATCTGCTAAAATGACATGTAGAAGGACAACGCATTTTCTTCATCTTTTACCTTGGAGTAGTAAACATTCTTGCTTGGGGGTTACATCAGTCAAAATCTGTGCCAAATCCAGGTACAGCAGGCTCCAGGGCAACCTGTATTCAGTAGGTTTCTAATTCTGACCTGTAATTGCAGTTATTTTCAGAAGCTTAATGCTTTCCAGCCGAGTTTTCCTTATTCCACTGTCATGTAGAAGCAAAGCTGCAGCTGTGTTTCAGCTACAGGACATGAGAAAAACATGTGGGCAAATAGCTGTCTGATATAAAGAAGGATTTGTAACGTCTGGATAGTTTTCAAAATGGCAAGGGCGGTGTTCCGCAGTACTTTAGAAGACATCCACTTTTTGCCCATTGAAAGACCAGTCCCTAAACCAGTCTGTACTCCCTCTGCCTGGTCAGTGGCTTGGCACATGCAGATCTGTATGAAGCAGAAAAATTCTCTAGCAGCTGCAATTAAAACTGGGCAAAAAATAACAACACTAACTTATTCACCCCAAAATACAGTCGTCTTCTCACTAAGAATACTCTGTAGGGTTCCGAAGAAGTTCTGACGGAGGAGTGGAATGTTATGGAAAGCAAGTTACAAGGGTTTTCCAGTTTGAAAGGAAATATTACATTCATTTCAAAACAACTGGATGACAGAGGACATTAACAGAAACATCAAGACAAAGGCACTGTTCTCATTTGGATTGAAAGATACGTATTCACTGTAAACTAAAATTTGTCAAGGTTTTTAATTCAGAAAGTTAATCTGAAAATCAGGTTTTGACATCACAATACTAATAGAAGCACAAAGATGCAGGTTTAGGGAAGACCACAGCTTTGGCATGTTGGGAAAAAAAAAACCCAAAACACTATAAACATTTTGGCACATGTAATTAGAAATGGGAAAAAAAATGTTGGAAACACATAGTTACCAGTTCTGGTTAGACCTGTTGGTAGCTTTCTGTATGAAGTATAACAGTGTGTAGTAGGACTTCTTGCTCGAAGATCAAAAGCAATTCACACCTCATGCTGCTGCATGTTTCACCATCACCTTAATGAATCCTCGGTCACCAGGCACTGCTGTGAAACTCTCCTTACAAATGATTTTAATCTCTCTTATAAAGCTTTTTACTTCCCTCGCTGATATGCAGGAGTTACCTTGAACAGTTCTTTTTGTGGTGTTTATTTTGATGCATTTGCAAGGTGGTTTATTTTCTCTGGCTGCTGTGAAATGGATTTTGTGTGTGTGTTGCATGGTGATGGATAAGCCTTTCGATATTTTAGCAGAAATTACTCCAATAAACAGTTTCTGTAATGTGTGGGATCTGAACTGAGATCACAGGCAAAAGGGCTATCTGATAAAAACACCTGCATTTCAGCATTTTTTTGGTTTTGCAACACAGCCCTCAGCTGTCTGTGTTTTCTGTACCTTGCCTTAAGAAAAAGTCTTTATTTCATCATCTGAGCTGTTTTGTCCTTAGAAGACAGAGCTTTGCCTACTCTGTTGAAGGAAGAACCTGGAGGACAAATGATCCTGCTTGATTTAATATACAGCAATCAATAACTCCATCAGTTACCAGCAGACTGGTTTCATATGTGGAAAACCTCAGGAAGGTGGATGGGAAAACAAACATCAACTTGCGATGAAGTCTTTGTTATTCTTGTGTAATGTAGTAAGAGAGATTAATGAAGAGACCGTAATTTGCTCTTTGTACTGTGAAATTCAGCGGGGAGGGCCAGAACCTGCACCATATAGCTGCTTTTCAGACTTCAGCTGGAGGGGGTCATTTCCAGGGTTGTCATCCTCCTGCAGGACTCTGTGAACACTGGCAACTTTTAAGCTGAATTTGGGACATGGAAGAAGTCTGTTGTGGGCCTAACCTCAGGGTGCTGATGGGACCCAAGAGGGTGCAGTTGTGGGGCAAGGTTTTGCTGAGACAACGAATGGAGGTCACTGCCAGGCAGTGCTGGGGTTTGGTTTCCAGCCACAGGTAGGAATGCTTGCATTTGGCTTTCTAGCCGTGCACACGGGTGTAGAATACAACTATGAAATGCTTTTCTTCATATACTTTGGCTCCTTATCTTCTTTGGTGTGGAGGTTTGGGGCTTAAAAGGAGGAAGAGAGATCACAGACATGAAAGTGAGCTCTGGTGAGTGAGGAGGTGATAACACCCAATACCCCGCTGTATTGCTCTGTGTGATGCACTGTTTTTTCTTTTTCTTTTTCTTTTTTTTTTAATCTCTTCTTTGGATTAAGAGGCTCTAAGGCCCAAGAAGACTTGATATATTTGTTGCTGTATAAAGGTAGTGATGCTGTGTTGGGTAAAGGAGCAATTGGAGAGTGAGCAGGCATACTTCAGCTTGCCCTCCTTTAGCTGATACAGGTTGAAAAGCAGGGAAAACCCAACAGCAGGCTCATCAGCTGCCTAAAACTTATGGCTTGCAATCAGCTTGGGGAATCTGTTAAAGCCCTTGTTGTACAAGTTAAAGCTTGCTTAGATGTATGTTATGAATTTGCCATCACACTCCTGAAAATGCTGTCTACACGTATCGGTTGGCAGTAGACAATGTGCAAATCTTCTGAATGCAGACTCGGGGAGTGATTAGGATCTCTCAGACCAGGTCCTGTAATTAGATTCCACGTTATTCCCCTGGAAAAGTGCCTTGGTAGTTCTTTTGCAGTCAGCCCAAGAAACGGAGCTGATTTTGGAAGGAATGGTCTGTTCGCCGAGATTAGGGGCTCTGATTGCTGCCCTCAGTTCACAGTGTTTAAAAGATGTACTGAGAATTGTGGATGTCTGCAACTGATGTGATGAGAGTGCTGCTGAGTAACGAGTTGCATTGTTATCTACAAGTCAGTTACCTAACTTCATTCTGTACAGAGCCACACTTGAAGGTGTAGCCAGGGCAGAGCCACAGCTTGATCTCAAATGAGCATGCCATTTCACTTGCTTCTATCCCGTGTTTTCCCACACTGAAGTTTTTAGAAGTTAGAAATGTTTAGGATACGCTCCTATTGGTGAGTTTAGGGAACGTTCTTTTTAGTAGTTTACTGCTGGAATTTAAAATAAAGTAGTGGTGGGCCAAAAATATGAACATACAGCTGCGGGGAACTTAACATTAGTTTCCAAAGGCACCCTGAGAGGCTGCTCCCTGGGAGTGTGCACAGTGTGACTCCTGCACAGCCTGGGCTTTTGCAGGGGGTGGGTCTAAGCCACTTGATTATCTCCTCCTCCCGTGCCAGAGGTAGCTGCACTGTCTGCCCACTACACAAGCGGAAGAAAACGGGACCTATTTCACTCACAGATCCTATTTGTCTGAATATTGAGTAGCCTGACAGTTTCTCATGCCTTTCAGTCATTTCTAATTTATATAGGAACAAATTTCTTACATCCTTCAGGATACTGCATTTTTTGATTCATTGTACAGGAAATTACTGCAAGCTGGGTTTTCAGTTTTCCTTCTGATGCCCACACAGAACTCAATAAAACTAATGCCAATTAGCTGTCAATGACTTTTGAGAACACTATTAAACAAAAGGTACGAGCAGATGACAGGTATTTAAAATCTGGGTCTCTGTTAGTTTTAATATTCATTACGTTGCTTTATTTCCAAACCATAAAAGTGACAAGAATAGCATGCACTGCATGAAAGAAATTTGTTTTTCACTACTGGAAAGTCAGGTATGGATAGTAAATATTCTTTGATAGTAGTATGTATTTTCATGAACTGCATTTCATACAGCACAGCTTAAAATAGTTATTCCTGTTAATAAGTGTTTTATCTGCTGCCTATGAAGTGCTTGAAGTATTTCTAATTGCTGTATGGGTTTGTGAGAGGTATGTAGCTATAGCCACCTTATGCTTAGTCTGCAGAAATGTACAAATTGTGCAAATAGCTCTCAGAGTTGCGTTCAGAACATTTACCAAGCGAGTCAGGGGGATAGTGGGGTGCCTGAGTGAGAATATTAAGCCATACCAAAAGCGCAGCTAACCAGCACCGGTCAATAAAAGGTGTCCAGGGCAGAGAACAAGGCACACATGAAAAAAGACCTTTCAGGATACTTCCCCAATCATCTGTGACTTACAATTTTTTGGATACTTGTAGTTGTTAACCCTGGATGAGATTTTTTTTGGTTTTTTTTCCTTCTGAATATATGAATATCCTTAAGTGTAGAATCTATGGACAATTTCAACAGCAACAGAATCCCAGGGGAGTAAATTTCAATAGCTCTTTATAATGAAATGTATCTTTTAAATGGTCTGATCATAGGTTAAATACTCTTGTTCCTTTGAATTTCAAATTTGCATCTGACAGTGGTTTCCTATTAACCGACTCCAAGTTGCTTAGCTCTTATTACAGAAAATGTCTCAACCGTGGTCCTGATTTTTAAACACAAGTTTATCCCTTCTCCCTCCCTCGCTTTTTTTTTCCTTCCTTCTTGTTTTTGCTGATTAGTAGGCAGCCTAGAATTGAAGCAACCTCAATTAGAGTTTCTTGGTGGAAACTGCAGGGGTTGAGAAGCCCGTTCAGAGTGGATTGTACACTGCAACAGCCAGTACAGTAGCGCATAAAAAAGACGTAATAGATGAACTGCAGAGCAAACTGAATTAGATAGAGTTACAGCAGTGTAATGAACTGGTGCCTTTAGTAATTAGCCAGGGCTGAAGTGATCTACTGTGGATTATATTCTTTGACTCTCTCTAATAATCTAAGTCACATTTCCCCTGGTTGACATTTACCAAAGGCCTCGAGTTAAATGCATTTTTTCCCAGTGTTTCATAGCTCACTTTTGAATGCTCAAAACCTGGATGTTAATGTTGAAAGCTTCAGTTTAAATTGTCCTTTCTGCAATTTTGTACGCTTCTAACTTTATTACAATTCTGTCCTTTAAGTCAGATATATCAGACATTACAGCAGTTATATGAGAGTATAAAACTTGTCTGGACTCAAAAATGGTAATAGAATTTAGGTCCTTTTCCCTGGAACTGGCTCTTTATGGACCCGTTTTCCCAAGGCAATATTCAGCAACTTTTTCAGGGCTTTCCTAGTCTCCAGACCTATACTGGGCATGTATGCTACTGGGTACAGTGGTTCTGGGCCCAGTCTGCAAATGTATGGCATAGATGCACCCAAAGCTGAGACTTCAGCACTGCTGTGACATCTTGCTTGAGCTATTGTTCGCTCTCTTCACTTTTATATTGCTACAAACTTCAAAAGTTAAAATAATGAAGCTTTAAGTAATATAAAAGTGACACAAACATATAAAGCTTAAAACATACATTTAAATTTTGAGGTTTTGATGCTTCCTTGTGAAGATTTGATGATGCTTGAACTTTTTAGTCTTTTCTGAAGTTATAGTTTCCAGTTTTTATTTCATAACTTTGAGGCCTGTAGTCTAACCTTAACACGGGAGCTGGTCTTTCTGTTGATTTGTTGCCTTTGAGAATGGGAGCTTCAGATGAAAAAGTTCTTTTATCGTAACACTCGTGTCAATTTCTTCATGTTTCATCTTAAGGGATGCTGACTCTCAGAAATAAAAACACTGCTCTGGTACAGGGAATGAGCAATGACATATGCTTGATTAAATATACTTAGAATTTTCTGTTTCTCTCTTTTATGACAACTTTGGAGTTGTCATCTCACATAAACCTTGAGCTGATGTCTGTCAGGTGTTGGCATCAGGATTACGAAGTTGAAAACCAGACTTGAGGAGTCAACAGATTTTGTATTTTCATCTCGCTTAAAATCTGTGTCTATTGATAGTATTTACTAGCACTTATTTTCATAGGGAAAGAGCCTTTAAATGCTGCTGTTTATCTGGTCCTTAGCCCCGTAGCATTTATGGCAAAGATGCTGTTAGCTGAGTTGTGTTGTTTAATCTGGTGTTCAAAAGAAAATGTCAACCAGGCCAGCTATGAAAAACAATTCCAGTGCCTTTAGGAATTCTTTCTTCCATTAGCTTCAAATGAAAATAAGCATAGAGATTTTTCTATTTTTTACTGAAATCCTTCTGTTCCCATTTCTCTTTTTGTGTGATTTTGAACTACTGCATCTGCTTTTCCTTGCTCCTTTCCAGTATCTGTCACTGCTCTTGTGTTCTTTTAACATTTAAAGCCTTCCAGCCACCTGAGTTTGTAATGATCTAGATTTCCGAATCAACCCCGTACCTGATACTGTCGGGATTTCCTTTAATTTTCCTGCAAGTGTCCCTCTCCTTGGTGCCGTTCAGTGACTTGTGCTATGCCCTCAGTATCGTTCACTTAAACACGGCTTGCGTTGCCTCCCTGCAGTCTGTCTGGTCAGTCTTTGGCAATTTGGAAGGATTCACAATCAGCAGTTAATAAATAGCTCTTTCTGGATGCATATTCTTTTAAAATTTAGCTCCTGGAACGCCAGACAGAGGATTGTGTTACACTGGAATTTACCAGCTATTGGGAATGCAAAAATTGTTAGAGCTAGGCTGGGGTTTTTCTTCTGTTTGTACAGCTGATGGACAGCTTCATACTCAGTTCTCTTGCAAATGAAGCTGAGATATTTCTTGATTATCTGCTTTACTTGAAGATATGGAATGTTCAAGATAAAGCAAGTACACTGCTACTCCAGCCCCTATGTTAGCTCAAGTAAAAGAGCATGCCCTGAGAGTGGCATGAGAAGTGAGCAGAGAAGTGCATTGGCCAGATGGACTGGAGAGTTTACAGACCCCCGAGTTTAAAGTGTCCCAAACTAAAGCATCCAGAGCAGCTGACTGTGCAGTGAGGTTATGCTGCTCACAAGGCCTGGGCTGCTTTGCTGGCGTTACCTGAGCCCAGAAGCATCACCTGAGGATACAGAAGTGACAATGGGTTGGTTTTGGACTGCAGAGGTAAACATAGCCCTGTAGTCTTATCGGTTGATGCTCCAGCTGAAAGAAGGGAGAGGAATGGATGGAAAAAGGTGAATGTGTGTAGCCTCATAGGCCTTTCTAAACTGTCAGTTTGTACAAAAGCAGGGCTCTGAGCAAAGAGAGGCTCCTGTGCCTCATGCCCCTGCTGTTGAGGGCTTGAGCTGGAGGGAGCAGGCTTGGGTTGTGCAAAATGATAAAACCAACCGTTCAGTGAGGTGAACCCTAAACCTGTCGCAGGCCTCTGCTCAAATGCGTTCCCTGGCCCTGCTTTATGTCACGGTATAGATGTAACTGGGGGCAAATGTAAGTAAACTATCTCCGCGTAATCAAACAGGATCTCGCGTGTAGTGATTGCACACAGCCTGGCTGAACAGAGAGGAGGCAGATGTGGAAGTGACTTGCTCGGAAATGCCTTCCAAGAGCTTCTAAATTCTCTTGGGATTTTTGGATTGCATCAGTGAATTATTGTGTGTGCTGCTTTGTAGTCTCATACAGGACTAATCACATTTTGTTTGAGTTGCTACTTCTTGAAAACGATGCAGTGGAACCTATACTTGGCTTGCTGTAATTGCTTCAGGTGAAGGAGGTTATTAAAAGAGATTTTTTAATCCCAACCTATGCTGTAGCAGAGTATTTTATTGCATTCCCATCACAAGTGCTTGAACAGGTATCCTGGGGAGACAGGCCTCTCCTTCTCTTGAGCGCTATTGTAGAGGGATGTAAATGAAGAGTCAGGATTTTATTGTCCTCTTGCACAGCAGCAGATAATTTAAAATCCGGGAAAATGACCATTCTGGTATTTTGTAAAAAGAGAACCTGATAGATGTACAAGAATGAACTGAACTTTGATTAAGCATGAATGAAGGTTAACAATGACTGACTGTTCCTGGAAGCCTGTTCTCTTTTACTGTTGAGCTGTTTTAAATGTTAAATAATCACAATGCAAAGACTTCTCTGGTTTGCAAAATGGGACGTGCCTACGAACCTAACCAGCAGTCTGGATCTCATATAAAGCTGGTTTGAAGCAATAAGGGGGATTTCATCTGAAAACAAGCTTATGTTTATTAAGGAGAACAAGGTATGTTTTCATTGTGTTTGAAGAGTGATTGATATTGGAGTGATCACTTGTGATCATGATGTACCGTTCTACTTGCCAGCTTGCCGCTGACTCGTGTCATTTGCATCGCATTTGTGGACGAGTTCGTGATGGGCATAGCCCGAGCATCTAATGAACATCTTTAATGAGAAGTCCCCCGTGAAGGAAGAATAAAACAGTATTGATACTATTTAGAATCCTAGCTGTTAAGGTATTGCTTATTTTAAAAGGTTTAGTTTATTATTGTTTGAACTTATTACTTAAGTTTTACACCGAATTTAAGGTGAAAAGCTTTCTATTTGATGTGAGACTGCTCCCATCTCTCATGGAGCTGCTGCTTGACCATTGACTCTGCTGTTAATATGTTGCCATTGACTTTCAGTGCAAATATAACAGGTGTTCAAATACACCTCTTCTTCTTTTAGGCGTAGTTTCTGCACATCATCTTAATACACTTCTGCTGGGTAAAAGTCAGAATTTTGGTTACCCAGCATTGAAAAATATTGTTGGAAGAATTGTGGGAACAAGGCAAAAGTTAAGATGGTCACTCATCCAGAACTCCAACCAAACTCTAAATGAGCCATTCTTTATCTCTGTGTAAGTTCAGATCACTTTCCTCCCTTTCTCCTCGTTTAGCTCTGTGTGCTTTCATCTGAGACTAAAATAAAAAGACGTAAATTCTGAAAAGATACATGTAGTGCCTTTTCAGAGACTCAATAGAACTGAAATAGTTGGGAGTGTGTTTTGGGCATTTATCCAAGCCTAAACAAATCTCTACATAGTCTGAGGAACAAGAACTGAATTGCTATTACAGAAACCGCTTTCAGAGTTGAGAAAGAAAACAGCCAGCAAGTGTGATAGGCAGAGTAAAACAATTCTGCCTCTCCCAGCTGAATAAGAAATAAGTAGATTCAGCCTCTAGTCTTTTCCTCTTCCACTTCACCTGTGGAAGCAGGATTTTTGAGGCAGTATATTTTAACTCAGCTATAGTTAAAAACATTGGATCACCCCAGACAGTCTACGCAACACTGGGGCAGCGAATGGAGCTTAATTTGTTGTTCAAAGCAATTCACAAAGTGATTTCTACAAATCAGTTCATGGTCTGTAAACTTGGTTCATTTTGTTGTATGCAGAAGCAACCTGATGTGTTGCTTTTCCCCGAGTCTGTTTATGCTGCACAATCATGTGCTCTTGGAGAGAATTAATGATTTTCCATGTGCACACGTTTTCCATTATTCATTTAGAATCCTCTCTTCTCAGTAATACTGTAGTTTTAAACACTGTGAACACAATCAAAGCAAATTGATTCAAGTATTTAAATAGAAATGTATAGAAAATAGTTGTCACTTTTTACTACCCCTCCCCTCATGTAATTGATGGATGTTTTAAACTCAGTCTATTCCAGGAGCATTTCCTCATCTTGGTGGAAAGACCCTGGCTTCAGTTTCGCAGCTTTGTGTGAATAGAGCAAATTGTGTCCTGTGTGTGTGAAATGCAAAGCCATGTACGTAAAACCTCTAGGGGATGTTTTTGTTTGATTTTAAAAATGTTTCTCGACGTTATGGAGAGGTGAATCTCTATGTAGGGAATTGATGTGCATTCTCCTTGCTAATGTGGTGGTCGTTGCTTTCAAGGTACTCCTCCTCCTCCTCCTCTTTGGAGAGGTTCTTACCTATGGGCTTGTATCTGAGCAGAGAAAGGAAGGATACCTGTTTCTTTGGCCTCCTTTAGCCTGTAGCTTTAAATGTGCAATGTTCATGCTGAAAACATAACCATGATGTTTTCACTTTGTAAGGGAGGAGAACTTGTTTCAGACTTGTCCTTCCCCTTGAAAGAGCTGTTGTCTCTGGATACTCAGAATCTGCAGGAGGAAGCTCTCACAGTAGTCAGTCTGCCGCTGATGGTTGAAGAAGGCTTAGCAACAGCATAAAGGTCAAAAATATTGTAGCTGTAAATGGAGGTGTTTAAAGTTGGAGAGATTTATGGAAGACAGCGTGAATTGGCACTGGAAGCATTCTTTCCCATTATTTCTCTAAAATGACTCCTTTAGCAGTGTTGAAATGAAGAGAGTCAAAAATTAATAGGAAGGAACAGCAAATAATTAGGAACAATGCTGTCAAGTAGGTAAGTCCCCTGCTTCAGCTGCTGGCTCACCTGCTCCCGTAACTGCAGTGAATATTAATGCAGAATGAAAATAGGAGTAGCCTACCTTTCCAGCCACCCAACCACCCCTTAGGGTGGTGTGTTGATACTGTCGAAGGAGCGGTAAAGACGTTAGTCTATTGCAGTTTAGAATAGAAGATGTCTATTTTTCCTTAAAGTGAAGCTCCAAGCACAAATCTCTTGTAAGAAAGAAAAAAGCTGAGGAGGATCTCTGTGTTGAACTGGAGGATGCTGTCAGGTACCCCTGGCTGTCATTCTCTAGCCTGCAGACCACCAGGCCGTGGCATACTTGAAGACTCAAAGCACCCAGACTTATGGGACACAGCTATGCAGTTGGGTTTCATGAATTGTGTGGGCCAGATCTTTGGCTGGTTTATACTGTTGCAGTTCCAAGGGATGTCTGCGTGCTGCCACCAACACTTACAGCTGCTCAAAATCTGCTCAGTTAAGTCTCTGCCTTTGTGTGAGTTTTCTCCACTAAAAGCGGTTGGAAAGGCAGCAAACTCTGTAAGTGTTATTATGGTGGTTCCACAGAAACTTCTGAAGAAAGCCACTTGAACAGAGGCAAAAGTCTCTGAATGTAGGTGGCTCTGGCATGGAATAATGTTTAAAGTGTGCCAAGGCTGAGTGAAGAGTGTCTCTCAGGATCCGTAGGTGTAGCTCTGAAACTGCGCATGGGAGGTAGAAGATCCTGCTTGTGATCTGTGAAGGAGAGCGGATGGGAATTGTCCATGTTCCCTCCCCTGCCTTACAGAGCCGAGCACTTCTGGATGGAATGTTCACACCTGAGTAGATAATGGGGGAAAGAGGAGAAGTAATTTTCTGAATAAAAGAAATCCAAGAGTGTGGACACCATCAAAGATGAGTAGGCTGAACTTGAGGAAACTTGCAACAAGCCTGTTAAAATCTACCAGTGATTTGAACTTTCATAGCTGGGCTGAGCCTGACTTTCCTGAGCATGTACATCCAGAGCTTAGCTGGTGATCCTTAGGAAATATATTGCATTACATGGTGCTCAGAAAGGAAACGTTTCATTTTGCTATTTAGCGAACTACAGGAAAAGTGCTAGAAGGTTTGAAATAACCTTGGATGCCCTGTGCTACTGCCGTGGGTGTTGAAGGATGGAAATTCTCCCAACACATTGCTCTCTGGTAAAGGGCAGTTCTCTGTTATTGACCTGCTAAACCTCCTGGTAATCTTTACCCAGCTATTGCCATTGTCACTTTATGATGAATACGTGACATTAGCGTAGCTTTTATCCCTTATTGTGATTGCTTAAAGGGAGCTGTGGGACGAAAACTGTTTAAACTCCCTAGAAATACTTCCTCTGCAAACCCAGAAGAATTTAAATGGCTGAAATCTTCTCTAAATCACTGAATAACTTCACAATTCTTTACGGAGAGAGAAGGGACCTTCATACCAAGATCTACCTTTAATAACAAGCCTTCATGAAATGTGGTGGGGAGTTGTTTTAGTTTTGTTATGAATGAACTGGTTTTGCTTAGAGAAGAATACAGAGACTTACAGAGATTTTTTGGTAAAGGAAACTGATGTTGTTAGGTTTCCTTTGTAGCCTAGCTGTAAACCAGCTATCATGCTGTGTAGCCCACCACAGCTTCAGAGAATCTTGAATGTCACATGCCCATTTCTAAGGGACTATCAAATTAATAAGATTTTTTTAATTATTATTTTGTCTTTTTCTTTTTGTCTGTCCTTAGAACTTTTTTTTTTTTACCTTTGGAAGAAAAACTTCACCTATGTGGGAAGCTATGGGAAGATAGATCTTAAAGTTTTGTAGTCTTGAATGCATGTTCCCCACTGGATCAAGTGTACTCTGACTGCCATGATGCAAAACTTTTCCAAAGATTTTTGCATATTTTAAAATTGCTGAGTTGCTGCCTCGAGATGCTCTCTTCAATCGTGTTGCCATTTTTAAACTTTGTTGGAAACACTCTTACTCCAGTTGGATTACCAGCATAAACAGCAACCAGCTGAGAAATCATTTCAGCCTTTTGAGTGCTTTGAAAGGAAATCTTTTGTGGCTCTTTGTATCCCACATGGCACATAAATTGTAGTGTAGCCTGCTGCAAGTCATATGTGATAATGGACTCTGATCTAAATTGGCTTAAGAGTGCAGTTAAGAGTCACTAACAGAGTAGAGGGGTTCGAGAGAAAATCATCTTCCGCGTGTACTTTGTACCGCTGGTGTTGCAGTGCAGTGTCTCAAATAGGTTTTATCACACCTACTGGGGACACAGAAATCTGTCCGTCCCAGTCACACTGTTTTAGCAGCAGGGCAAACCAGGGGCATATGTGAATGCAGCAGAGGTAAACTGAACTTGCTGCAAATTCTGGATCTGCTCCTTCCTGTTTTAACTTTAGTTCTTCAAATAACTCCATATGTTTTTATGCTGATGACATCGTTTTCCTTATCACCATAAATCATTGTTTTATGCTGATGACACTGTATTTCTCTATCACCATTAATCATCTATAATGCTCGAGAAGGAAATGTTAATGAAGAATACAATTTATTAAACGCCATCCGGTGGGTGGGCTAAAAAGGTGGATTAATTGCAAACCTTATTATAAACAGGGCCAAACTAAAGGCTTGACCCAAAGAGAGTCTTCTGGGTCTGGTGTGTGACCTACTGGAAGAGGTGAGAGGCTGCGGGAGGCAAGGAAGGGCTTTGCAGAGGAGGTGGGAGCCCAAGGAAGGCCGGGGCAGCCTGGCAGAGTGGGGAGGAGTTGCTCTGGAAAAACAAGGGCATCTCTTGATGTGTGCTTCAGAAAGACATAGCTTCCATTTGACATTGCTCTATGGCTCTGGTGAAGCCATGGCAGAACGAGCCAGTTATTAGAATTTTACTTTTCTCCCCCTAAGGTCCCTTTGCTCTTTGGGAGCACAGGATACCCTCGGATATTTCCTTCGTCTGATCAGTGAATAATCAACTCTTGAAAAATCAGGGAAAGGGACTTGAGTTGAATGGCAGCAAGGACTGACAAAACAAATGCCTCAAGCCATAACTCTTATGGAGAGAGTGCTCTAACCTGTAATTCAGCTAAATCTTTGATTGCCTAGTTTGTCCGTGCTATAAACTTTAAAGACCACGTTAGTTACCTGTCATTTTCAGAGACTGCTTCTACACCCTGTCCACTTGAAGTCGTCGGGTTTCCCAGAAGGCACAGATTTCTTTTTCGTTTTTAATTTTTAATTTTTCCCACATTTTGATTATGCTATATTATATGGGGTCAGTGCTCAGTCAACTGTTAAATAAATTGCAAATTCTACAAAACACAGCCAGCAGAGTCATTACTAACTGTAATGCTGAAACTTCAAGCAAAATTACATCTGGCTACAATGCTATTCAGATGCATAAATTATACAGCCTCTGATTATCTTAAAGAAAATTCAGCCATTTAACTTATTTTATGGGCGCAAAACAAGGGGAACTGCCAAAAGGAATCTGTGCATCCTAAAAGTCATGAGAAGAAAAATAATTGGCAAACCTTTTCCGCCTGTAGTTTTATAGAATGTTCTCTTTCCCTCCTGATGTTCAATCAGCCTCCACCACTGGCACAGATAAAATCATACAATGGCAGCGCTGGTGGGGGAACGCAGCCTGTGTAGCTTTTGAACAGCAGGTGGGTCAAACATTTCAGATCTGACCCCAAATGGCACAGATCTTTACATGGGGATCTAGAAGGGAGAATCTCCAGGGAAGAAAATTGTAATTCAATGCCAGACAAAATAAGGATGCTTGATAGTGGCTGTTCGGTGTGCTGCAAAACTCCTGAAAGCTTTCCAACTGCTGTGGTGTGTGAGAGGAGTCAATCCTCTTCAGGTACACATAGGTCACTGGTGCGCCTGCGCCGTATCCGTATCAAGAGTAGAGAGAGATGGAAGAATGGATCCTGGAGCGGCGGGTTGCACAACAGCTCCAGTGGCATAGAGACTCCAGACCACACCTGTGTCTGCACTCCCCTAAACTCAGGGGGAAGGCAGGTTGCTGCTTCTCTTGTTCTCCCATACCCACATTCACGTCAGTATTGCCAGTGTTAAATTCAGAGTTCTCTCTGAAGAATAAGGCAGCACATTGCTTGAAACAGTCCTGTCACCGCATTTGCGGAGTTACTTCAACGTATTTCAAACCATCCGTACATTTGACAAGTAATTGCCAAAATAGGTTGTATGGCACTGACCTTTATCAAAGTCTGATTCCCGCCCCCCCAAGTCTTGTCTTGCAGCTTCCTCCTGTAAAGACATTCAGGGAAGATAATTGCTCCCTAAACTAATTACCTTCTCTGATGTTCTTTTCTGGAATTGTGCAAGACAGAGGAAAACTGGCTATTATTTGTTCTTTGAATATGTCTGAGCTCCTCGATCTGGAGATAAGAGGAGGTATCCCAGTTCCTTGTTTTCATTTCCTTCCTTCTTTCTTGTAACAAGCATTAAGATTCAATTGCATTGTTGCTTTCATTCTGGAATATTTCTGTGCAGAGGAAATCATCATTTTATAATCCAGTATGTGGTGGTGTATTAAGGAGTAACAGGAGAAATGGGTAGTGTCTTCATGTGGAAGTACTGCATTACTATTACTAATATTATGGAACCTGAATCTGTTTCCAGTGGAGATTGATGTTGTTTTAACAAAACTCTTCTTTTTAATTCAACTATATCATAGTTTCTGACCGATTTGGTCAGCAGCTAGCACATTTTTAACTGAGCAAACTTGGTTAAAGTATATTGATAGCTATTAAATATGAACAAAATTATTAATGGTACTGAATCATATGAAGGTTTCACATAAATGGTTGGTGTTGAAAAGTAGAGAATTCCCATGGTGTTATGAATGGAGTTGTTTCTTTTAGTCTAATTTAGCTTTTTGAGAAGGCTCTTTCCCTCATGCAAGTGTGATTATAAGTGTGCAGCAGTGCAGTGCTTGGCTGCTTAATGTCTATGAGCAGGTTTGAATACGGAGCACTTTGTGAGGACAAAATGCTTCTGTTTACCCTTACAGTTAGATGCTAACCCTTACTTAGATACAAGCTGTTTGTTTGCACCCGCCTTTGCTTGGCTGGCAGGCTTAGTTCTTGGAAACATCTCAAAATCCTTTTGTTGAGTCTGCTTAGTAGCATCTCTGAGCATTTGCAGTTAATTCCACTGGCAGTGGTGAACGACTTCATTAATAATGTTAATATATCATCTTAATTTTTCAGAAATATATAAATGCCTTTTCATTTTCGTTTGCAAAGAAGGCAAGAATGTGTATTCTGAAGAATCTGCTGCACTTAGCTTAAGACAATTTCTGCCCTTCGTTTCAATCATAGTCCATTAATTTTAGAGTGCCTAAGTACAAATTGTCATTTCTCAACTTGTTGATTTTGTGAAGGTCTGATTTCCTTGGTTCCTTTGAGACTTGTTCCATGCAAGTTAAAATATGGAAGGAGGAGAAAAGCAGGGCTGGGAGAGAGTGAATTTCCCCCTCACCCCACCCTTTTATTTTCCTCTTTCCCTATCATAGTTCGCTGCATCTTAAGTGACAATAGTGTGATGTTCAGAGAAAATGTTTCCACTCAAACTTATTTTAAATGTGAAAAAAAAAATAATCTTTTAGGTTACCATTATATAACATGTTAAAAATCAAACTTACGTACCTTCTGGCAGGTAAAAATTAAAAGATGGCAACAAAAGGTGCAATTTGTTGCAACTGGAAGGTAAGGTAGCAAAGGTGGTTGGTTGTGAGAAGGTGATGGGTGAGCTTTCTACTCAAATTTTGGCCTTGCTGCAGGCTTCCTGTGCTAGTGTGGGTGAAAATGTTTGGGGTTTGTTTTTTCCTTTGTATTCCTTGGGGAAGAAACTCTGCAAGACCAAGTTTCTAGAGTCTCTTTGCTCCTATTTTCAGCTTCTCTGAGGAAAGGACTGTCTCTCTCATAATAAATTAATTTGATGTGCTTATTGGCTGTAGCACTTTGGTCCCCACACTCCTTTGTGCTCCACCTTCTGAGAGATGAATCCTGTTAGTGCCGCTTGCCTGTGAAATACTGCGGAAGATGTGTTGTCAGTAATAGCCCTGACTGAAAACAACCTGGAATACCATGGAAATACCTGGAAATACTTGACCAGAAATCCCAACCAATTTGGAATACCTCATTTCTGCCAACAATTCCAACCCCAAAAGTTTTTAGCATAATGTCAACCCAAAATTTATATTCTTGTTTTATTTGCTTCATGCTGATGCTTTGCTGTACAGAACAGGCTCGTTGGTCATGTTGTATAGCTCACGATGCTCTGAAGTCTCTGTGGGACAAACACTTCTCTGTTGTGGGAGAGATTCGTGGCAGAGCATTGTGGGAGAGAGACTCCAGTTTTGTGAGTTCTAAATTCATAGAAGAAAATGTTTAGACAAATCTCAGAGTGAGCCATAAAATGATTATCATTCCCAAGAGACACCACTGCTTTTTTTCCCATATCTAAATATTTGAGACTTATTTTTGAGAGCCCTTTCTAAATTCAAGGGAAGTGCCCAATTTTAATGAAAATGTTGCGTTGTTGAAAACCTTGCTGTCAAGCAAATAAGTAAGCCAACAGCCCTGGATTTTTAGCCATACTCCTTATTTGCCTTGCTTTTTTATCTTGAAAAACTCATTTTCTGAAAAATGAGCTTTCATTTTCATTAACATTCTCGGGAGGTTTTGAGGACTACATTTCCAGGGTTTATGGGGAAAAAAGAAAATCCTGCTTTTTGGTAGGAGGAGGAGAACACTAGCATCTTAACAGCAATACAAAGAAGAAACCTAGGCAAGAAAATTTTCCTTTCTTGATAGATGAAGAATGTCCTGTTTACATAGAGATTAAAACAAAACAACAACAAAACCCCAACCAAACAAACAAAAACCACCCAAACAAACAAAGGGAGGTCTCTTGAGAGGAGTTGTTTATATCCATACCAGCACGTTTTGCTTCGGTTTCCATTCTAGATTTCTGCAGTTCAGGCTGCAGTAAGTTGAGGAGTGACTCTCATCACATTTTGTTTGTATCTGCCGTGGTGGAGTTCCAGTAGACTTTTGGACCACCAAGCCGCAGTTAATGAGAACTTGTAAGGGCAAGAATCCCCAGCCACTTCACCTCACTGTCTGGGAGATGTCTTCAGCTCCCTCTGAAAACTATTCAGTATACTGTATTTCTTCTAAACTTTATTTACCCTTTCTCCAGTATTCTCAAGCTGAAATAATTCCACAATAGCTGCTACCCTGGTGTTTGATATTGCTCTGCATGACAGCCTTTCTACTTTGGAGGCTTTTGAGTTGTTCAACTCAGACTGCAGACATGTGCTTTTTCTGGGTGGCAATGTGGATTGCAATCTTTTAGGAAAAATAAAAGAACTTAGAAGTTGAGAAGCTATTTAGAAGCACAAATATGTTGTGGGTTTTTTTTGTTTGTTTGTTTAATGCAGTTAAAATGCATAAATGTCTTCTGGGCATTTGCTGTAGCTTCCTATCTTCATTTCTGTGACCTCTAGCAGAAGTTTAAAAGGAAATTAGAAAAACTATTTCTCTCCATTGAGTGATTAAAACAAAATACCGCAAATTCTGCAGGCGGTGGATTATTACTAATTTTGTACTCCCCCCTCTGGTAGTGCTGTTAAGGAGTGTGAACGCACGGAAGGCAGGAGTAAGATTGTCAATTTGTTATCTGAAAGCAGTTTTAACATCTCTTTCTAACTGTGAAATGTTTCAGCTAGGGAGCATATAATTTCTTCTATTAAGATGCTGTGTGTATATAATTTAAACTAACAATGCAAGCAGATATGCCAGTGTTGTGGTGTTTTTCATTTTAAGCAACTTAAAAAGAGATTTTCTGTTTGCTTCGGACTGCAATCTGATAGTCCTTACACAGAGAGAGCAATGCTGCATTACTGAAAAGATCCTACCAAGATCAGTGAGTTTGGTATGGGTCAGCCGAGCAAAGTCACGAGGCCATTACGCTAGCAGCTGATGAAGGCTTATTGGCAACGTAAAGTCCCTAAGCAATGCAGACACACATGTATTTATTATTAAATGCCACTTCCACAAGGAATGCATAACTTTTTTCTATCTGTATACGCAGAGGTGTCCAGAAACAAATGACAGGTTTCCGTATGATGCCATGACAGTAAATGGAATTTTTTGGGGCCTCAGACTTGCTCATCCTTGCCATACGTACCCATTTGTTCTGCCAGTGTGAGTGTTGGCAGAAGCACTCACATCCCTGCAGGTGTGGTAATGACTTTGTTCCAGCTGTTCCAGCTGTGGATTGGGTCCACTGAAACCTCATTTATTTGAGACTTACATTATTAAAAGTGTGCTATTTAATTCATTAGGGAAGCTGCCGTCAGCTTAGAAGTGCTAGTGGTGCTTCGTAGTTTCTATGTTCTGAGAGCCCAATAAACATCAGCTACTTCAGTTACACGGAGTAGCACTTTCAGATGCTTGCTTGCTTCCCTGAATTGTGCTGCCTCTCTAATTAAATTAGATTTGGGGATTTGGAATTGAATTGGTGCAAAATGCACAATAAGAGACCGGCAGGGCCTGGACGTGTACTTAACTACCATGGAAAGTCAGAGGAACCTGAGGTTGCTGCCTTTCAGTCTTGTAAGACCACGTCTCGCTACAGGACGCTCTGCAAACAGTTCTGATGCTGTTTTCTGTAATTTTTTTTTGTATTCTGTAAATAACTTTTTTTCTTAAAGGAGATGTGACTTTCCTGTAGTGATGCTTTAAATTACATGCCAGTAGCATCACATCCTGAAATTTGACTACCATCATCAGCCCTGAGAAGGAGAAATTGAATGAATCATAAAAGCATCCTAAAGCTGCTGAAACAGGACAAAAGATGACAGTTGAAAGTAAACCACTCTCCTAAGGAATATAAAACACGTGTTCAAAAATAGGAATAAGAGGTATTTTTGGCTAGTAGCGCTGCTTTGTATTTATTTCAAAATGGACAATAAATGGAAACTGCAGATGAAATCTACAAGCTCTTTTCAGATTGTGGCTGTGTGTTAAATGGAAAGACGACAGGCCTTCCAGCTTTTCCAGTCGGAATAACTGAGAAAGTAAATTATGTGACAACAATATCACTTAAGAAAGGAAAAAGATGAACACCTCTGATCACAGTGTAAGAGATATGACATCGTGAAAATGGCAGCTATAAACCAGAGAGGTCTAAGGAGGGCAAGTAGTGTTTCAGATAAAAGTGTGAAAGAAGGGTTGGTTGCAGGATGAGGAGAACAAGAACTGTCTTTTTTTTCTAATAAATATTTTCCGGTGTCTTACAGTTAAAGTTACTTCTTTGAAAGCTTCTTGCAGCTTTTCAAAGAAGTGCAGGAGCCCATTGCTTAGAAAACTTTCCACAGTGCAGCAATTCATGTGGGGCAACGTAACTATTGCCATTTTGCAATGGCTCATTTCAAGGCCATAAAACTCCAATCTAACTAGACAAGCCATAGATGTGATACATGACAAAGCTGGCATTCCCAAACAACATCATTTTGTATGCATTTAATTAAAACACATATACCGTTTGCACATTCAGCTGAAATCAAAAGTGGTGCCCGCACATTCATCAGAAACTGAAGCATGGCAACTGTTAAAGCACAAGAAAATAGGTTCTGGTTCTGATGGTGCAGTCTGTATCCATGTAATGCAGAGGTTAATGTGCATGCTTAATGCAGCATAGTTCTAAAGATTGCTCGGATATCAAATTTGGACCACCTTCCTATCCTTTTGAAAGCATTTTCTTATTTCATACTCCTGTAATCCTTTTAAATATGTATAAATTGCGCTCACGTTATAAGGTAGAATGATTTTTACATGTATAAAAATATGTTCACTAGTGCCTAAATGCTGGGCTCCATGGCTGTCACTGCCTATTGGATATAATTTTCCTAGACACACAGCTAGCCTTAGGCTGTGAAGGTAGGAGCTCTGTGTCAGAAAGACTTTGACAAAAGATATATAGCTTTTAATTTGCCCAAGGAACAGAGGGAGCAGATTTATGACCTAAAACACAAGGCTGAGAATTGGCTGTATGCTTTCAGCTAATGGGTATAGGAATGAGGAAATGCACAATGGCTACTTCATGCACAGCCTGCCTTTTTTGCATGCTGTATAAACAGTCCAGGAAAATTTACAGGGCTGTAATTTTTTTTTTAAAAAGTAAATAGTAGACCTGTGAATGCATCCTATATCTCCTACTACTTCTTGACCTTATGTATCTTGTAAAATTATATCTCTACCCTGCTTTAATTGATTACTTTGTTTGCATGTTTATCGGACTAGAAATTATCATTTTTGAAGAAAGATTTATGAGGAGGGGCATTTTGTTTGGTTATTTTTCATTAAGGGCCTTTGCAAGCATTAAAGACTCTCACAAAGCTGTGGAACTCGCAAATAGTTAGGACCAGTTCCATGGGTAGTATAAAATCCTGTCGGCTTTATCTGAATGAGGTTGCACTGATTTATGTTGGCTGAGGATTTGGCCTGCAGAATTGATCTTGGATTGTAAGAGAGAAACTCTGACGGTGTCCTCTGTTCTTAACTCCTTTGACAAAGATGGCTTTAGAAAAGCATTTTGATTTTGTGGATTTATCCTTTGTCCTGCCTGTCAGCAGACATAGCAGGTTAAGATCAAAGGGGAAGGGAGTTGAAGATGAAAAATCTTTGAACTGCAAGTGTCCTGCAGTCCCATAAATTCCATCAGAGATCACTAAACCGAGAGTGCAATCATCAGCTGATTTGTTTTAACGATGCACGGATCGAAAGCTGTCTTGAAGGTGCTGTGAGCTCTCAAAGCAGTAGTGAAGGTGCACCATCAGGGATCCCATGCAGGAGACTTCTCCGATCATCCTCACCATCACGTCTCCAGGAGCAATCAGGAACAGGCTTCCTGAGGCTCCAGTCTCCTCCTCTAACCTGTGCACAAATGTGGCTGACCCCATAGGATGCCTTCAGCCTGTTGATCGCTCCTCAGCGGCACAGAGCTCCTGTAAAGCAGAAGCCTCGTGGTGATACTAATCTTGTCACCGTAGTTCGGTAAAGGGGTGCAGCAGAGTGGGTTTAATCTTATGGCTGCAGCCAGGAGTGTATGTGAATGAGACAGGGATCTGCAAAGGACTGTATCTCATCATTTTATTAAGGCCACATTCTCCGCTCCTATTTCTTCAGTTGTTAAAGACACTGAGGGATGGAGACTCGACATCCTTTTAGAGAATTTCTAGAGGTTAATTATCCTGTGATTTAACCACTGTTTAACTCCTCACCTTCCAACAACTGAAGCATGTATCCTGTTAAAGTGCCTTCTACCAAAGCTGTGACTGCTAGGTTGAAAGGATTTGTTGGCTCTAGTAGTGATGGATGTTTCTTTGGAAGTAGTTCTAAGAAGTAACTACTGTGAGTGATCACCTGCAACAGACAGAGAACAATGAGTTGCCTTGTGCTTTAATTCTACAAAGATTTAGGGACATGAAAACAATATATTAGGAAAAAAACCCAACTTCTGGTTGGATTATTCTGCTATAATCCCTATTTATTCTTTTGTTTCTCCATGTAATATTAGTATTTGCATGTTAATTAGTGATTAGGACGGAATTTTCTAGGAAGAAATTTTTTTTTCTAATAAAATGTATTTTGGGAAGTAAAATTCCTACTACATTCATTTTTCATAGATAAACAATCCACTTAAGCCTACATGCCAAAGGAGAACACAGAGATGTTATTTGAAAATAAATTACTGCCTCAAGTAGCTTCTGTGGTGTATTTGCAAAATGCCAGTTTCAGAAGGGCCGTGGGATTATTGACTTAAGATAAATGGCTAGAGATGATATAATTATGAATTCTGGGAGAAGCCCTTATCACAAGAAAGATATAGATTGAAATTTTGCTATTTTCTTCTTTTTTGTTTTGTTAGCATAATCCATATGAAAAAAAAAAGAATTGAGACATCGGAATGACAATGATTCATACTTTCTAAGACTTTTACTTTATCTTTTTTTCTCTCTCTTCCCACCCCCCC
>JANHFX010014604.1:57270-69284 GCA_027560015.1 Chloroceryle amazona
TTGGCTCAGCTCCTCTTTCAGTTCCTTCCTCGGAGCATCCCAGGAGGACTCTGTCCATTCTGCCTTCGATCCCAATCAGTGTGTTCCTGAATCCAGTACCAGAATCCAGCCCCTGAACACAGCTCCCGTCTGCTGTGGGGCCCAGGCTGGGACCCCCAGGTGCCTTCTCTGCAGCACCAATGGTGACAGTGATGGAATTACCATCAGGGGGTTGGGTTTGATACTGGTTTGGTACATATTTGTACATATTCTATTTTTATCATTCTTCTCATTCAAGCTGTTCTCATTTCCTTTTCTAATCACTGAGTCTCTCTCCCTTATTCCCTTCCTCTTCCCCTTTAGGGAGGGAGAAGGGTTGACAGAGAGCATCTGTTTTTGGTCTAAGGGGCTGCCCTGACCCTAAACTGTGCCCATATTCACACTGGAAAATGAATTATAAGAATAAAGGGGTTTCTTAGGGAAAAGGCTTAGGGATATGGTAAAAAGGAACAGGTTTAAATTTAGCTTGATGCTTGTGCATCTGTACAAGATTGAAATCTGGTTCATTTGGCTCTTTGTCACTTGGAAATCTAAATCTTTTGCCCAATTTGCATCCAGTGCTTTTACATTTGCAGCAGTTCTAGCAACTTTCTCACAAAATATGCAAAAATACATGAGGCTGTACAAACGGCAGTGATTGCGATCAGCGTCGTCACAGGTTTCCTCTGTTGCTGCTCACCATTGAAACGTTGGTGGGTGGTTTTGTTTGGGTGTTAGGTTTTTGTTTGTTGGTTTGTTTGGATCTCCTATTTAGTTTACAAGCTGAAAAAAGCATATGACAGGTGGTATCCTTGGTACCTTGCTGAGAGGCAATGAGCTTTATAAGGCAGGTTTAGTCATCACAGCTACAGCCTTAAAATGGACATAGTGGTTCTGCTTGGCCTGTCAAGCATGGGAGGAATTTCAGGAGGTGAAATCGCCTCTTCCTGCTGGTGAGACCAGCTCTCTAACGCTGTGTTGGTGCTCTCCTCTGGTACAAAGGAAATGTGAATATAAAATCCAAGTGACCCTGTGGGAATTGCCCCTGTGTAATGGCCTGACCCTGCGGACAGGGCTCCCCGGGGTCCTCCCTCCCCGGTGCCCATCACTGCCATTGACATCCAGCATTGGTGGGGAATTCCTGCTCCTGATTGGCCTGTTTAAATTACCTCAGGGCCTAACAGTCACCTGACATTCACTGTGCCCCCCCACCTTGTGCTTCTGTGGGGACCTGCAGGTGGTTTGTGCTCAAGGTACATCTCTGCTCTCACCATCCTCTATAGGGCCCAGCTCCAGCACTGCCCCAGCCTGTGGCCATCAGAGCTGTCAGTGGCCATGGTAGGGCTGTGCTGCCACAGGCTGATCCAGACACTTCCAGTTTTAATGTGCTGGTGTCAGCAGGGACAGTGCTCAGAAGAAATATCCTGAGCTTTCTGAAGGCCAGTAGAAACTGTGCTGAAAGGGGATGCTGTGATGGTGTCTTTGGATGCAGTACCTGGCATCAGTTATCAGCAATATGATGGGTAGAATGGCAGTAAGAAGGGCTGGCAGCCTGGAGGGACTTCATCTGATGGGTGATTTGCAGTTTGCCAGCACGAGCAGAAGTGTGGCTGCTGGCAGATGGACAAAGCTGAGTCCGTCAGGTCAACAGTCAGTTTAGTACAGTAGGCTCTATGGGCAAGCACTGAGAAGAAAGGCTGGAAATGAGCGGCGTGAAAGGTTTGAACTTCTCTGTCTGCCCAAGAATACAGCTCTCTTTAGTTGTGGGGTCTGGATTTCCAGCTATGATAATAATAGAGATTAATTGTTCTAAGCTTTGTTGTTCTCTCTTTCCAGGCAGGCAGTTTCTATTCTTATGCAACTAAATCTTCCACGTAGTAAAACACAGATGCACATTTTAAAACTAGCATGGCTTGGCCTCACTGAATTAAAAGCTGACCAAGAGGAAACTTTCTGTTTGGTCAGGAAGATTAGGAACTATCTTATCTGACTGGGAGATGCACCACTACTGGGAGAGTTGGTGGGGGTAAGTAGACAGTTATCAAACCTCAGGAAACCAATTTTAGGCCCCATAGACCACTGAAGGCCTTTTTAGTCACTAGAGCTTTTGACTAAATGAAGTTAACAGATATTTAGCTTAGTAACAGTTTTCTCCACTGCTCTGGAAGATTTTTTTATTCTGTTGGGTTTGGGTTGGGTTGGGTTTTTTTCCAATTAATTTTAACATTCTTTTATTCTTGGCAATCTTAGGTGGGGGAAAATGATTTAGAAGGTCACCTGGGATAAAATTTATAGCACCACCACCGAGCCATTAGAGAATTAAATGAACAGCCTACATGGCCAGGACAAGACCTGTGGACTCTTGGAAGAGAGGTGAATTTCACCTGTTCTCAGAAAAGATCGATTTCTCTAAAAGCTACTCTGCTATCACTGAAGATTGTTTTGTTTCCACAATATAGTCCTCCTGCATATTTTCAGCAGCTGAAGAGCAACATGTTTGCAGACAAACCATAAAGATCAGTGTTTTTCCTTCCCTCTAAGTCTTCCAAAGATCCCAGTTTGATCTCAGCATGATTTTGAAAGCTTTGATCTTTTAAGGTTTAATTTAGTCCAATGACAACATAGTTCTCCAAGGCAATTCACCTTGCCCTGACTTGTTTAAAAGAAGATGAAAAAAAAGGGTGAAAAGGAAAGGCAAAAAACACTTTGTAAGTGAGGAACAAAACCTTCATTAGAGAGAAAGCATCTGAAAATCTCCTTTCCAGCAAAATAACCCTTTGCAATCCCATTAGCCTGCCATCAAAAAATTGTTCTCTGTGGTGGTATACTCTCTCTACACCCTTGTTAATCCATTTTTAGATGCTAAAAAAAAAAGTCCAAATAAATAGTTTATTTACTGTTTCAGTTCAAAGCTAATACATTTAAAAAGTGTAAAATTGTTTCACAGTTGTGTAGGACAACCTTTGCTAAACTCAAATGGAAATAAATAGCAGTTCATTGTAACCCAGCTGAATCTTTTCTTTTTTTTTTTTTGTCCAACACTTAGATGCAGCCCTCTGTTAAAAATCTCATTATATCTCTCATCACATGGCTGCACGTTCAGTTTAAGTTGCAACAAGAATTGGCTGCAGTAGCTTTATCTCCTGTAAGATATGACTGTAATAATGAATGTAGCTTTGGAACCTAATTCTCTTTCTGTTTTCTATCCCTGTGTGACAAAGGGAAGGTGCTGGTAGGAGTTCTGAAATATGCTTTTGCTCTTGGGTTTCTTGGTTGCTTGGGGGAGCACTGGGGTGTGTGATTGCAAGCATGGTCTGTGTCATGGTCATTTGACAGTTGTCAAGGAGCACGTACAGAAAATAGCTGCTACTTTTTAATGGATGAAATTAAATGGAGTAAGAGTAGCACGGCTGGAGTGCTGCACCCACATTTATTTTCTACCATACTGGTGGGTAATTGGCATTGTAACAAAGACAACTTGTCCACCTACCCCGGTAGAAGTTATTGCTAGTTGCCTGTACCAAGAGCTTGGAAAGCGCTAAGAAACCATAATTTACTTAACTGATTATGTATTTCTGTTCCCTAGAGGGGAAAAAAGAGTTTCTCAACACAGTTGGTGATGAGCTTGTTCCCTAGAGCATGAAACATTAATCTACATTTCCAAAGCCTCTTAGCTGAATATTAGTTAGCGGCCTGTGAACCCAAAAAGGTTCAGAGCAAGGTGAATTGTTAGGGGGTGTTTGAATTTAGTGCTTGCTTTCAGGCACTGAGATCTGTCTTTGTGTGTACTGAACGTTCTTTAAAATTAAAATGGAATGCATTTTCTTAATTGCTAGACAACTGTTCAATTTCATTTCATCACTTGTTCCTCATTCTTTTTGTGGTCAGTTTGACACAGTAGAAAAACAGCATTTGGAAGCATCATTTCACCTTGCCATCATCTTGGCAACATATAACCGTGTTTCCTCTTGCCATCGTTTCAGCACAAATGTAGGAAGGATTATGTAACATCAGATGTATGCTTTTAGAATGAGAAAATCGAGTGTGGGATATGAATCCTCAGAGACTAAAATTCCATTTGTCTGTGCCACGTTACCTTGTATTGAGATTGGAGGTTTGCAATGTATACTTGACTAAAGGAGTAACAGTTTTACCTCTTGTAGTTCTTGGGGTGACTACTTTGTCCCCCTCCATCTAACTCTAAAAAACAGAGGGCCACCTGTACTGCAAAACTAATTAGGCTCAAGTAACGATGTGAAGTGCTCGTATGCCTTGCGCTCTCCAGATAACCATTTGCTGTGTGCGTTGATTATGAGCTAAAGCTTAAACTTGCATTGGGGATGCAGAGTTGTTTTACCTGGCACAGAGTGGCCATACCCGCTGCAAGATTCTTCTATTTTTCTGCAGAAAAGGGGTGTGATTGGAGATGGTCTAGAAATTGTGCCTTCCAAAAACCACGTTAGCGGAGGAACCTAGATCCCTGGTGGTAGCTTTGCTTCTACCTCTACCCAGGCTGTGGCATTTTATGATTTCTAAGGAAATTTAATGTTCTGTTGTTACTTGTTGAATATTGGATACTGCATTTTAGGATTCATTCCAGTGTTCTTAAGCAATCTCTATTATCCATTTAATATTAATATTCTTCATCAGTCTCACAGTTTTTTAAAGTAATGATTTTTCTCACTTTTTTTAGCCATTGTCCATGTTATCATAGTTCTGTACTTGATATGACAACTTAGAAACTTCTTTTCTTATTTTCTAATAATGGAAACTGAGCTGATCATGTTATCTCTAGCATCTGAAAATGATAGTTTTAGCCAGTATCAAGAGTAATGAGACTTTCAGGTTGGTCTCAAGAGATGGTAAAACTATTTGTTGTAGCATTTCCAATTTTTTTTGCCCAGGTGAGAAATACTAGAAAAAAAAAAATATTCTGATGTGTTTTGACTGTCTACTCTGCTCCCAAAAGGGTTCAAAAAAACTTCTTTCATATTAACTTGAAGGAAAGGTTTGGGATGTTGTTTTCTCTGATACATTTCATACATTTCAGTACCCCAGGTCTAAATCATTTGGAAGTTCAGGGATATGTGGAATATAAACCAAGCCCAGTATCGGTGATGACATCTAAGACAAATGGATTTGTATCTTTGTTTTATGCCATGTCTTGTCAAATTGGTAATGCGTTCACATTAGCTGATTCTACAAGATACACAGCTCTATGTGCCCACATATCTAACATAAAAATCAAATCCTTTATCTTTTCCCATCATTTGCTCCCTGGCTTTCTTCCTGTTAGTCTGTCTGTCTGTCCTTTTTTTTTTTTTTTAGAGGGAATTATGGTAATTTACTGCTTTATCTAATCACAGAATGCAAGGAAGAGTCCACATAATTAAGATTTTAATTAATTTTATGGCCCTAACTGTCTCATTTTGCCAATAATATCAAAGTGAAGGGATAAATTTACAATAGAATGATAATAGCAAGTTTGATGAACTGTAAAGAAAATTTAATCTAAAGCATTATTAATCAAGAAGATACCTTGACAAATCTATGGATCTTTTTGTGGCTCTTTGCCTGCTACCCTAAAAAAGGTTGACCGAAGGTGGAATTTTAACAGATTTATGTGTATTTTTGCATCATTAAAAATAGAAACACCACATCATTCAACTATTATCTTGAAGTAAGATATTATGAATATGTTCAAATGGTAAACCCTGGTCCTTTCAGGGTCCAAAAGAGGTGCACCCCCATCATAATTTTATTGAGAGTCCCATCAATAACGTGTTTGTGAATTACTTATCTCTTGCATGTGACAAGGATGCCAGAGGCAGACAACCACAGTGTATGTGCCAATAACCTGCCCAGCACAACAACATTTAGAAGAGGAAGGACTTGGTGCCTCCCTTTGGAGATGCCCACCGGGCAAAAAGAGCGACAGCAGCCAGTGGAGTAACATGCAGAAAAATAGTGATCCAGGACACAGAGTGACAGTGTGGCTCAGAAGGGCTGCCAAGGCAATTTGACAGCTGTTTGTGGCACTGTATGCTCAGCACTGATTGAACAGGTTGAGCTGCTGGCCTGGGGCTCTGGCTGTGCTCGGGGACCAGATCGGAGTGAGGCTTCTGAGAACAATAAATCTCAGATACGTACCAAGAGCAGGGAACAGAAGAAGTTGCTGCAGCAAAGCAAGAGTGCAATGAGAGCACTCTATGAAACAATTAAGTTCAGGGACTGGGGAGTCCCAGGGCTGTTGTTGGAGCCTCAAGTAGTATTTGGTGTTAGAGAAGGAGAAAATGGAGTCATACAGGTGGCTGTGTGCACCCGCAGAATTGCTGCTCCTGTGTTCCTTCACTGAAAGCACTGGCTGTTGTGTGGCTTCAGATCAGCCTAGAGTTAAGTTTTGGAGAAGGTAACAAAGGAGCCTTGAAGTAGGAAAGAGACTGAAGAGATGTTTTGGACACTTGAGCATAGGTTACTTCTAGATATCTCCTCTGTACAGTCTTCACCTTGGACATCAACTGATTGCATAACTACAGGTGAAAAAAGAGCCATAATTGCTTCATCTTCCCTGATAGAGGATTTGTTTCATTTTTTTTTTCTTCTGGAACATGTGATGTTACTTAGTGTTCTGAAAAGGATCAGCGTAAAGTTTGTGGGAGCAGTGCAGTTATTAGCCTGTGTAGGCTTGGAGCTCTGGGATTGCCATTAGACTCGGATTACACTTAGGGTTCGGAGAAGCAGAAATGGGAGCCTTCTAGTGAAGCTGACTTTGCAGGGTCAGATGAAGGCTGCTGTTAGATTTAATCTCTTTGCAGCCTTAGGAATATTGTCCTGGGGCATTAGTCTTGGCTCACAGTTAACGTTAAGAGTACTGAGAAGGAGAATTAGTAGACCTATAGGAAGACTGAGACTGAGAAGAGATTAGAAAAGTCAACTGAGGTTTGCTGCTAGAGTTATCCACTGAGCAGTCACGGTCCCATGGCATTAGTCTCTGCCTACTATATTTGGTAAATCTTATGTTGAAGACTGAGGCCTGGGAAGTCTAGCCCCATTGAAACTCAGGCCCCTCTCAATCTCTCTGAATCTCGTGTCTCCTGCACCGAGTGTTCTGATTCTTGGCAGTGCCCTGCGTGGCACTGCAGCACACCCAAGCCCGTGGTGTAGAGCCCAGGACCCGTGGTGCACACATCAGTGGGTGTCCACTGCAATTGTGCGTAGCCCTCAGGGTGGTGAGTTCTGCCCCGGTCCAAGCGGGGCAGAGCTGCCATCTGTGCTGCGATGCACTTGGGTAAGTGCAGTTTATAATCTACTGTTGTTACTGATGTTTCTGAGAGTTTTGTGAAATGTCACCTGTTTCATGGTTTTCCAGTGTTTACACTGATGACATGTTTTCCCGGGTCTGACAGTTTTTCTTGGTAATCTCTTTTTAATAAGAAGAAAAAAGAAAAAAGAAAAGCTGTTCCTCACATGTCTTCAAGCTTAGAATTGAGGGTCATATGTCTCTGCACCTGTCAAGGGTCTACAAGGTGTGACAAAGATCAAAAATGTGACACAAACATTAGTGAGGTCGGGAATGTAAAGCGAGTGGGGTCCGCTCCCCTAGCAAATAGCACTCTCTGACATACAGGCTACCTGAGCGATGCTTTGGGTTGAAAGTAGGAATTTTTGTTAATGCTGGCAGGAAGCACTGGGACTTGGAGGAAAAATAAATGATCTTGAGTTAAACCGGTCATGACCTATTGTTAATAGGTAACCATAGGAAAAATTACGGGAATTTACAATTTGGGGAGACATAAGTGGGACACCAGCAAGCACATTAGAAAAAACCACTGCCCGCATTTTCATCGTTCAGAAACGTGAATTGGGCTAAGCTCTGCTGCTGTATTAATTCATGGCAAATCATTTGCCCAGTTCTGACACTAACAAGAGCCTATTTCATATTTGCAGGTCCCTAAACCTCCCATGGTAGTTCAGTGCATTTCAGCATGATGGCTGATCAGGCCTGCACTCTGACACATCCTGCACTGATCATTTATCACAGTCAGATATGATTTATTTACTTCCGACCCTTCCTGAGTCGGCAGGCTGCCTTCAGGATAATATGGCTACTCAATTTAGTTGTTCTGTAAATTAATAGATTCATTTCACTCTGCACTTACAGGTTGTGCTTGCTCGTGTTTCCTTCCGATTAAAACTAAAGTGAGAATTACTACTGAACTTCAGAATGTTGATTTGCACCAGATTACTTTTGGATGTATCTCTAGGTCTGGAAGAACTTAGACTTTTGCACCTCTGGAAAATGTGGTGATCTCTCTTCTGTTGTGCACCTACTTTGCTTTAGGGTACCATTGAAACTGTTTGCCTCCTTATAAAACAGAAGATGATTTTTGCCACCAGTTTCTTGTATGCAAGTCAATGTGGCAGCATTTGGGATAAAAATGGATAGAGGAGCTGGAGGCAATTTCTCTTAGCACCCCACTAGAGTGGAGATAACATTACCAATCCCATCATGTTCCTGTTGGAAATGCCAGCATAAGGGAGCCTGATGGAAGTAGGGATTACAAGGCCTGTTCCATGGCACGTGTTATTCCAGGGCTCTGGTGCTGTGGTGCTCAAAACTACCGCTGATCAGCCTCGTATCAGTGCTGAGCACTTCTTGTCCCTATGGAAGAGCACTGACACAGCATGGCTGAGCTTTACAAAGATGTCTTATCTTGCTTTTTAAAAATCTGTAGAAATGTATCAGCTAATTCTGGGGAGATACATTTCTATCTGCCTTTTTGACATGCAAGGCCACGTTAGTATTTACACCTCATCAGAATTATTTGGGGGTACCATGAGGCTGCTTTGCTTTAGCTCTCCTTTGACTATACATGTGTGCATATTACTGTAGGCATCTGTCACAAAATCCTGATGTGGTTGCAAAGATTTCCATTCTGCTGAGACTCCAGGCAAAGCATCACAGGAAGTATCTTCACTCGAATCCGTTCCTTTGAAGTGAAAACTCTGCCAGTCCAGCATTAACAAAACAGTATCAAAATATATGACAAGTCTCTGGATCTTTGTCACACAGACTGTGCTTTATCTGTAATGGGTATGAGTTGAGCTCATCTTTTCTGAAACGAGTGCAGTAGTAACACCAATTGGTAAATGTTGCAGCCGGTGCTTCAAATGGCAGAATTATAGATCGTATACATGTATGTGCTGTAACCTTTCAGAGTGAAAAAGCAAATTTATTTATATATCTTTCATAATTCTCTCCGTTTGCCCGATCATTGCCCTTGCTGTGCAGTGTTATAGCTTCTTATTAGCTTTCCCCTTTGTAATGGAATATTTTATGTTGGATACTCAAATATCTATAAAGACACTAATAAAAAAGTCTACAGTTACAACTTAACGCAAAAAGGGCTTCTGAGGTGTCTGTTATGTCCCTGCATACGCATTGGACATGGATTTAGTAGTAGAAAGATGCAATCAAGATGTTCCAGCAAATGGGTTTATTCCGGTGCCAGAGAGAAATCAGAATGTTAGAAGCCATCAGGTTGTTAGTAGCCTTCCCCGATAACCTCGATGCTAGATCCCTGAAGGCTAGGGAGCTCTACAGATAAATGTGGTGGAAAAGTCAGAATATAGAGGTAGGTAGAGTCATTAAATACTAGTTCTTCAGCATTTTTATTTTCCTTCTGCAGAATCATCTTGTCATGAACGAGAGAAAAGTGAGGTCTATACCTTTTGGGTATCAGACTCTTGGACGTGACTCTCAATGCAGCAGTCCATTCTTTTGCTCTTGGCAGCTCCTGAGCCTTTCTATAACTCACTACTTTGGGGTATTTTTTTCCCCATACGTCCATCTGAAATATGCTCCTCGGCATTAATCACTTGTTTGATAAGCTTAGCTCAAATTTATCTGTGAGCTTGGGAGGTTCTCTATGACTTTATCTTCAAAAGATGTGATCGTGTGTTGCTTCTACAGCTGTGGCATCGAGTGTGTGAAAATCAGGGCACTGTTTGTCTTTCTAAACTTTGACATAAAGTTCATGCTCTACTGACTGTATAATTATCTGCAAGAGCATTAATTTGGGCTAATTATGCATCCTTATGTGAACTGTTACATCTGCCTTTACCAGCTACATGCCCCTCACTGTCTTTCCCTGCAATTTTGGTTGAGGGCATAATACCTAAAGGTTGGGTTAAAGAACCTGAATAAGCAGCCTGAAGTTAACAAGCTGATCACAGGGCAACTGTTAATTAATTGTTTTTTAGTATTAAGTGCTTTAGAAAATCCTGTTGTTTGTTTAATAGCCAAAGTTTCTGCACTCATATTCTGGTATCTGTCTGTCTTCTTAATATTGGCAGTTCCATTCCTCCTTTTAGCTAATTATTTGTTGTCGTAATATACATCAGGGTTATTCAAAGCCCTTGACTAAAAATCTTCATAGTGTCCTAATTTTACTTTATTGGTTCAGTATTGGAAAAGCCAAGTGAAGTCAAATGGTTTAGATTCTTTCCTTTAAAACTAAAATACTGAGCTTCTGACAGTGAGTAAAAACGTTGCCTTTGAAAAGGTGTGCTCTGATTTAACTCAGCAATTACAACAAATTATCACTAGGATAAGTCTAAAATGCTGAAGAACTTACTAGAAAATGTGTTCCCATTAAATCATGGAGTAGAAAACAATTTTATCTGTATTGGTATTTATTGTGAAACTATTTCTTTAATGGGGAATAAAAAGGAGGAAGGGGAAAAAAAACCCTCTGTAAAATAACTTGTAACTGCCATGCCTCAGAAATGCCAGCTGTAAGAGTTAATTTACTTCCACAGAGACCAAGCCATGTTTACGTTACATTTTGAGCCTTTTAGTGCTTAAGTGGAGAGAATTTAGCTATTAGAGCAGTAAAAGTGATATGAAAAATATCTGTGAAATAACCAACACTCAGAAACTTAAACTTCCAAGAGCTTTACAGGCTCCTGAAACACCCAGTTGGTTCAGGTGTCTGCCTTAATCCTGGTCTTGTTTTAATCAGATGTTACTTCTGCAGTAATCAAGCTCTGTAGAACTGGTAATTATTTATCATTTGAGGCCTTTTCCCCTTTAGGCTTTGTCTGTTTGATTTATGTACCTGGCACTTCCTTTAACAGCTGCCACCCTAGTATGTATTTATTTATTTATAACTAAAGAGGGAAGAAAGTGTACTGAGTTCAAAGCCTTTAAGCAAGCTGAACATTTCCTTTTAGAACATTACATAGCAATAAAAGTGTGGAAAAGTAGCAAGACGAGCTTGGGAAACAGGGAAGTACAGGGCACCTTACCTTCCTCACCAGCAAAGTAATGTTTCAGTTACTAAACCTGTTTTTTTTTTGAAATAGGAAGGGAGCTCTTATTTAGTGAAGAAGTTTGAACTGAGTGAGTTTGCTGCTTAAGTTTTTAAGGGAGATTTCCCTCCAGGATGTGGTAGTTCCTCCTAAAAAATAGCATCATCTTAGTAACACAAGGGGCTTGGGACATCCAGACAACAATCCCTTTCCCTTTACAGTGCCTCCAGCCTTGCTTCATTCCATCCATGCTTGGGGACAGCTCAGAGACCCTATAGACTATCATTCCAAAAGCCTGCTATGCTGTTTACTTCTTCCTGTCCTGTGTAATGGTCTCTTTTCATCAAATGCTCAAATCTTCATTACGTAAGTCCATTCCTGTTTAGAAATTCACTTAATAAGCACACTGGGTAAAAATATTGCAAATCTTGACCTCATTGGAGCCTGGTGGTGCTGACTTAGGTGGTTGAACTTCCAGCCTCCATTGAATTTAATGGAAGTACATGAAGACATGATAGCACTTAAGAATTGGATGTGAAGGAAGTGATGCAGCAGCAGTGATCCCCAACACTGTGAGAGAGGTGTAACTGCTGTTTGGGTGCAAATTAGGTCCGTAATTTTAATGAAATTGTTTTGTTTGACTGCTTTTTTTTAATCATTTACAGCTCTGTTAGATCTTATCC
>JANHFX010014604.1:69384-83059 GCA_027560015.1 Chloroceryle amazona
GTCTCTTTTCATCAAATGCTCAAATCTTCATTACGTAAGTCCATTCCTGTTTAGAAATTCACTTAATAAGCACACTGAGTAAAAATCTTGCAAATCTTGACCTCATTGGAGCCTGGTGGTGCTGATTTAGGTGGTTGAACTTCCAGCCTCCATTGAATTTAACGGAAGTACATGAAGACATGATAGCACTTAAGAATTGCATGTGAAGGAAGTGATGCAGCAGCAGTGATCCCCAACACTGTGAGAGAGGTGTAACTGCTGTTTGGGTGCAAAGTAGGTCCGTAATTTTAATGAAATTGTTTTGTTTGACTGCTTTTTTTTAATCATTTACAGCTCTGTTAGATCTTATCCTGGCATTTAATCCTCACAGCGAATCAGTTGGTAAAACAATGAGGCAACCTACTCAGATGAGATTTTTAACTAACTTTTACCTGTTTACAAAAATATAGTCAAACTTAGGGTATTTTACTTCCCTCTCTCATAGAAGCTTCTTCCTGAGAATCTTGTGAGAACTCAGCATTTATTTGTATCATCAGAGACCTCAAGTCAAAATCTTGTCTTTGTAATCAATACAATACAGCAAAGACAACTGGAATGTTAAAGATGTTTTGCTTTTATCCATTACATGAGGTTTAAAAGCTTTGCTGTCTCTCTTTCCACCATGCTGGCCCTTAAATCTTTTATCGCATTAATGCCTGTGGCTCAATATTGTGAATTTTGTGTCCTGCAGCTCTAGCTACTTAACAAAATTAACAGAATGCTCTCCCCTAATGCTGTTTGAGCTTGAGTGACCGATGATTCGAATGACCCTGTTTGGGCATATTCTTCACTGCCTATGGGAAAGGTTACTATAAGCAATTCCTGAAAGGAGAAGGCTTCCCTCTCCTACCCCCACCCTTCAAAACCAGAAAAAAACAGTAACATGTAGATTACAAGAATTGCATACAGGATCAAGATATATCTTAGGTATGGGAGAGAACAGTTCTGGTTGGTTTTGTTTGGGGGTTTGTGTGTGTGTTGATGTGGAGGGCTTAAAAGACATGGAAAAGTATAAATTGGATTGTGCCTGATCTCTGGAGCTTAATTTGGATTCGGAGCCTGGGTTCAATGTCTTGGAGATCTGAAGGGTTTCTTCCCAGCTTCAGTAATACTCATCTAATGGTCATCTCTCTTACGTGTGTATTGTAGTAAGGGTTTAAAGCATACTCCAGGAGAAATGCTTTGTTGACTTAAGATGATATTACAGTGGCAAAAATATGAATAGCTACTGCTGCGTGGACTGTCCTTGATCCTCAGTGGTAAGAGCAATAGGTTAGAAATGGAAACAAAATATTCTGCAAAGCAGAACGTTGTTACACTTTGGTTTACTTCTGTTCATCTGATACTAAGGTTGTTACTTCCAGTGATCAAAAAGATTGAACGGTTTAATCTCAGAATCTGTCTTGGAGTAGGGCTTCTTATAACTAAAAAAAAAATAAAAGAGAATAAAATAAAAATATTGTGTGTTTTACCCTCAAGATAAAATTTCTCTGTCCCTATGAGGATAGTTAGTAAATAGATTATATAGATTTCTATCTTTTTTTTGGTGAAGCTTTTAGTCACTTATATTGGTCAGCCTTTAGCCTTCCTCTAATAGCATGTATTAACACAAAGATGTTGTACTAGTGATGATGGTAAGTAACCACTGGCTACACAAATAGTAGTATTTTATGTATGAACATAGTGGCTCCAAACTGATAGATAAATATACCGGTTAACCTGTGATGGAAGCAGATGCTCCAAGTATTACTTTTATTTGCAGGGAGGAAAGAAATAAAGAAATGAACCGACTCTGAGCATACACTTAGAACTTGGGCACTTTCATGTTTTCCGTCTGTGATGAATTCTCTGGATGATGCAGCAGTACTTTCTCCTAATAAATTCCTATTAAACTGTCAGAATATTCAACTATTCACTCTTCTTCTCCTGATTTTGCTCGTCACATTGCAATAGCATATCTGCAGAAATGCAAACATTTCTCATGTTAATTAGAAGACTGGAAATCTTTGTTATTTACTGCTTCCATCATCAAAGGGGATTGCAGTTTTCAAAGAACTGGTGCATTTGCTCATGTTATAATTCCTGCAGAGAAACTCACCAAACCAAATGTATTCTCTCACTTCAGCTTCTCGCGGACCAGAAAAAAAGGAACAAGCTTTTATTCTTCTTTATTGCACTAATCTGGAACAGTGAAACAGACCTATATATGAACACTGTTTTCTTCTTTTGTTAAACGCAACACGGTGAAATGAACGTGGCTAATACATAGCAGGGCTCAGCTGCCACTGGGGACTGCAGAGAGACCTGGGATGTTATTTCAGGAAAGAGGCCAGGCAGTAAAGTCAAGGAGCAGAGAGCGCTGTTATCTGAAGGAGGTAGCCGGATACACATATAGGTTGTCTGCACCTTACCTACTAGCCCGCGTGGACACCGCATGACACGGTGCTTACAGAGATTTGTTATGTTCTTTCTTGTTCCCCCCAGCAAAACAGCCCTTACCGTTCAGCTTCAGAAGCTCAGAAGTTTTTATTTAAATTCCACAGCATTTTAAAATATGATCTCTGTTTGCTTTTCTGCTTCTTAACATGCATCTCTTTCTGTTCCTTCCTTCCCTCCCTGCTTGCTTTCCAAAATACCAGCAAAAGCTGATTAAGATGTTCAGTGGAATCACTAGAATGGGCAATGCTGTTAAAGAACCTTGTGGAGATTATCAAGGTTTGATTCCCTGGTGGGAACTTTGGAGAATTCCCCCAAGCCTGGGCTTGGTTCATGGAGCATTCAGAAGTTTAACCAAAATATTTCTCACAACCCTTCTCATTATAACAGATGAGCAACTTCCATATCCCCTGGTTGTTCAGAACTCCAAGCAATCCATGTTGCCTACAGTTAGTATCTTGTTAATATCTATGCCCAGATTTTTCTTTCTTCATGTTACTTTTCCTTCTGGTCAGCTGAATATGTAGCAGGAATTCAGCAAGCTTGTCTTCAGAATGAGAGTTAAGGAAGAAGTTTATTGAGAATGTCATCTTGTAGGCTTGAAATTAAATGTGCTTCAGCTACAACTACTGCACAGCTCTGTACCACGCCAACCTTGTAAGGTAGTAAATTATTACTTAGAATCTTTTACAAATTCATTTTTATCTTATAGCAAGGAAGTTTACCTAGGGAGCAGTATATTTAAACTGATCTCTGAAAAATTGCTGTAATGGATTTTCACATGGCAAAATGTATGCCTCGTAGATAACATCTTGTTTGTGTCAGATAGGGCTGTGTAAATAATTGTAGGTAATGTTTTTAAACTAAATCAGAAATCCCTGCTATTGAAGAATTTAGTGATATTGTGGGTTTTGATCAAGAGATTTGACACAGCTAGCTAAGTAAGCTATTTTGAAGTAGAAAATACTGCATCGCTATTAAGAGAGATAGAGACCTTGTTTAAGATTAAGAGTTGGGCAAGATCCTGCATAATGTTCACAGCTTTCAGAAGAGGTATTAGCTGATGTCTACAGAGCAAGGGTATTTGGAGCTTTTTTTTTTTAAAATATTTTAGAGTTTTCAAATGAAGTTTGTGGACTGATGGTTGCACTGTCTTCTGTGTGGCAACGCTAATGTGTAGCTCTGTATCTACTGGCTTTACACGCTGACTGCATGGGATCACTGGGACCGATTGATCTTCCTCAAAGTAATTGTATTACCTATAATAATAACTGAGAGCTATTGAGTACCAAGTTCAGATAGACATAATAATTCAGGAAGGCTGGCATGAATGGGATTGCCCAGAATTAAAGTTTTCTCTATGTCCTCGCTACTCAGAGCTGTGGACACCAGTGAATATGTTAGATGCACACACCGAGCTGGCCACAGTCTGTTCATGTCCGATTACTGCTTTTACCTCAGAAGCAGTTAAAAAGCACTAAAAATACACCAGTGAAAAAGGGAAGAGAATCAGGACATGTTTCTTCCTATTTGCTGGTCATCAGAGTATCCTTGTGGGACTATTTCATCAGGACCAACAAAGTTGAACTGCTTAATTACTTCCCAGATAACTCATGGAGCTGTGCTCTGGGAAATCTTCTGGTGCTGTCATATGGTTTGTGTTGCTCCATGAAGATTGCATTGGTCGTAGTTATTAAGCTTCTGTAAAACCCTGGGAGAGTTTTCTATCGGAAGCAATAAAGTTAGTTCAGCTTATTGATACTCTATAATCTCGGGGGTTTTTTATCTCTGTTACATATCTCCAAAATGACAGAACTGCACAGCAGCCATGGATTGTGACTGAAGTCAGACGTGAAGCTACGTACTAGAATGGTACTCGACTTGGTTTTTTCAGTCTAAGGAAGCTTTTATTTGGGAGTTACATTTAAAGTTCACAAGAAATATCATATTTCCTTGCAAGGCTATCAGCACATCCTGTGTTTCACTCTGGTGACCTCATCTATCTATGAAATCATTGCTGTAAAGCAGGGTGACACAACAAAAAAAATCTGTTGGGGAAAAGCCTGCAAAACAAAGTGATCAGAAAAAAAACATGGGTAGGGCATCAAATCTTGTGACTCTGACTTTAAGCATCTTAAAGGTTATTAAATATAACCACAGTGACAACAGCAACCACAGTTTGAATACGTGACCCACCTTTTAATCAATAATGCCTTTTTTAAGTCTTCTTGAACCCGATAACATATTATGCAGTAATTAGAAAAGGTGCCTTGGGATTTATTTTTCTGTAAAAATCTGTGGGTTTAAAAATGATGATAAGAAGTGAAAAAGTCTTGGTTGTGCAAATAAGGTTTCTTTATGTAAGTAAATTGTACTTTGGTTTTTAGATTGTGTTTCTGCCTTCATTATAGAGGAAAACTATTGTTCAAATCTTCAGTCTGAGACTTTAACTGTCTCAGAAGAGCTGAAATTGTTTTAAATTATAATTTTACTAGATATTTGGTGACCCACCCTGACTGCAATTTTAGATATGGTACAACATGCTCACTAAAGGCTTTCACCTTCTCTGCCAACGACAGATGATCTTCTCTGTGCATTCTGAGCAAATGCTGAAATCTAACTTTTCTTACAATGATCCTTTCCCTTCCTTTGCAGATTTCTGCTTGGGGAAAAGAGCAATGTTGCAACAAGAAGTACAAAGCCATTCTCCTTCGCTACCACGTCCATTAGACCTTCTGTCCTCCCTCCATGTGATGAAGCACAAAGAGCTCAGGTATTGTTAAATTACTTTGTTTTCATACGAGGTCTGATTGTATGTGCCCATGTGTACGATGCAAACACCAAGACCTGCTGTTGGTAATATGTCACACGGAGGGGATCTCTTAGCGCGGGAGACTGCAGCTTGTTCAACTCACCAGATTTTGGAGTTCCTTACAGTGTGCAGACCTAGCTGGATTTGTTTCACACATTCAGTTTTACAGAAGGGGATGTGCTTTGTAGCTTTGGACTCAAACAAATAAAACCAATCAATCCCCAAACTCTCATCTGAGTAAGATTTAGGGATATCAGGTGAGTTTCTCTTTGGTCTATCTTGGTACCATCTGCACCTTAAGTTTTTGATTCATAGTCGTTGGGTACTCTGAGATCAAGAATCTTATTCTCTTTAAATCTCTCTACATAAAAAGCCAAACGTGGAGGAGCTATTTTAAGTAAGAAACTAAGTACGGTTTTGAGTTAGCAAAACTAGTTTGACTGTGCCGGGATTTTAAAGACTTCATTAGACATAATGAGACAAGCAATACAATTCAGCATTTATTCAATTTATTTTATTTTATATTATTATTTTTCCTGTCTTAAAGTAAAAGCACTTGCTTTACCAGCTCATCTTTGTAATATTTACTTTTCTTTCTTTATTAAATCTCCTCATCTGACCAAAGTGTTATTTTCAATAGTGCAAATGAAATTTTGGCCCCATGTAGAATGTTTGCATTTACAGCAGAAACTAACTGAGCTTTATATAAGGCACTGTGAATACTCTAGATTGATAGCTCACGTTCCTCGCTTTGAAATGGGTATAGCTATTTCCAAAGAATACCAATTCGTTGCCGCACAATGATCTAAATCCATCTGAAATGACTGTATTTTAATACTTAGAGGGTGTCTATAATGGCAGAGAGGGAGGCAGGAGTCCTTGTTTAGAGTTCAAGGATAGAAAAGGTATGTCGGAAAGCGCTCTCAGTATATCACATTTATTGTGTTCTTACGCTTTGTTGCAAATGTCAGAGCACTACAGTTGCATGGAAAGTGAGTCTTCGCTAATAAAAGGCTTCACCTTTCCTTTCTGTCTCTATACCGTACTTCGTAATAAATATCTAATAAAACAGCATTTGTTATTTCCAAGTATTTCTGATGTACAGAGATGAGATTTCCTTGTAGGGTAAAGTCTCTCTTCTGTACGATGCCGTTCAGCATTTGGAAAGAACTTTCACAGCTATTTTTCTTATGTTAATGTTCCTTGCTTGTGGTTCTGATAATTTAAATTTTGCTGAGTTGGTTGGGTTTTTTTTTAATTAATTCATCTGACATTTGCTATAACTTATCATTGATCAGGAGGAAGTCGTGGTATTTGCAGGAAAGAAAATATGTAACTAGTTTCACAGGTATTATCTAATGATTTAGAAAGCTTAAATATTATTAATTTGCTCACTGACATGGATGGGTGGCTGAATTCATGAAGCGTGTCTGTGTATGAATTACTGCTATAGGTTGCATCCCATGAAATTACATCCTTTTAAAGAAGTGAATTGTGTTTTCTATCAGCTCTCTGAACATGGAGAATATAGTACAAAAACTAAGAGCAGAATTAAAAAATAAGAGTACTACTCACCCGTATGTTTTGTCAAATATTTTTTCTTGTCTGGAGATGAGCCCCTGTGTATTTCTGTGAAATCAACAAAACCAAAAATTCTAACCCAAGAAAGATAAAGATATGTAAAAGATGCATAAAAATATATACAGTTCTGCAAACTGCATTTCAGGATGATGGGGCAGCCAACAAACACTGGAGAGTCTTCGAGATTGCTTTGTACCAAGGAATCATTTAAATGGAAAATTACAAAAAAAGCGCTGACTTCCCTGATGAGCTGTCAATAGGAGATTTAGGGCTCCTCATGTGCCATCAGCATGCTTTAATTGATTACAGTGTTACTATCCTGGAGTGTGCTAAAATAAAGGTTAGAGAAATCCTGAGGATATCAACTACCTTTATCAAACTGCACAATTAAGGGTACAGTACATAATCTGAGACCAGAAACCATCCTTCAGAAATAAGAGATCCGCTTTACTCGGAATGAAGAAGTTTTTTCTAAAAGTAGTGAAATAGGCCACAAAATGGCAGCTCAGAGGCTCGACTTAAGATCCTTCTATGTTTCAAAAGAAAACCGCTGGAGATTATATACTGTATAGCACACAGCACTCGGGGAAAGATGCTTGAATAGGAATCCACACCGTCCTGGGAGTCAAGTGCCCGTGTTAGAATTGTTCCTTATTTTTATAAGCAATTAGAAAATCCATCTGCTTTTAATATTTCCACAGAGGTACAGAGAGGCACCTTGCACGGACCGGTGGCAAGGCTGGTTAGGGTGGTATTTATATTAAATAAAACACGTCAGATGAATCAAAATTTATTAAAACTATTTTCTAGAAATCTTAAAAATAATAGCTTTCATCTCTGAACAAATAAAAACAAAATTTTGAAATGTTCTGGTAACCAAAAGTTCATTTTTCTCTATCGGCTCTAAATGTTGCGCGTTGAAAAATGTTTCAAGATATTGAGAATGACAGTAGTGTATTGTGGCTTTCAGGAACAGCTGCGAGCGGAATGGTGGTGTAATACATTTATAGCTATAGTAAACTTAAATTGGTGCAGACTCAATGCTCTTTTCCAGCCAATAATTAACGTTTTCTAATGCTTAAGTGTAGTACTTTAACATATTTGCATGCATATGGGATGATAATAAACGGAAATAAAAGGAGCTAGGAAGATTTCGTGTATAAAAGTCATTTTAGAGTTTTGAATCCAGAAAATCAAAGTACTGCTGTCTATGCAGCTTTTTCAGAGAATATAAACAAGATGGAATCCCATGTAGTACATGACTAAAAGCACTTTTGATCAGAGCATACGGCAGCAATCATTAAATACATCATGTGCAGCGACACTGGGGAAGGCATCGTTCTCCATTCCGCTCAATGGACCATGCTGGAACACTTGTTTCGTATCTTCAAACCATTTATGATTGCTGTTAAAGAAGTCAGTCCTGTAGCAGTGCCAATGAATCAAGTAAAGTCATCCCATTCATCTGTCCATTAAAATATTGGAGAAAATAAAGTCAAATGCAGAATCTAACCCTACCAAAAGTTGCATTAAAAAATTCCCTTTGTTTGTCAGTGGAGTGTACAAGATCAGAAAGGAAGCAGGCTGTATTTTGTTTAGCATTTAAGTTATTGCCTCCACCTCAATCCTTATCATTCAAGCCATCTAAACGAAAGTAAAAGTTTCCAAACAATAAGCTGAGTTTGTCTTTTCAGCAACTGCCCGCCTGCAACTTTGTCTCTTTGCACAATAAATGCAGGTTCATTTCTTATTTTGCCTATTTATCTGTTAACGGGACCTCATCTTACTCCTTTGTAACAAGACTGTAAAAAGGCAAATGGTTTTATCTAATCTTAATTCTCGTGAACAATCTCAGTTCGAGGTGAAGCTCTTTTGACTTAAGCAAACTTGTCTGAACTCTTTGCAAGCAGGCACATCATTGTGCATTCAGCCCTCACATACAGAAAATAACAAATATTAGCCCAGAAGGACAGAGTGTTTTGCTTTGTTTGTGAGTAGAAGAGGATTGTCTGGAGGATTCCCTCGTTAATGCTGGTGGAAGCAGGTTGCTGGACAAGGCAGCCTGCCCACTGTTCCAGGCTGTACTGATTGGATCGCTTCTCGCTGTTCAACAGAGATGGGTTTTTAAATGGATCTCTGAAAGGCACAAAGAGTTGTCCAGAGCAGATTCGCTGCAATTCTTACATCATATTCTGCAGAGCATAAGTGACATCCTGGAATACATGTCCATCCAAGGCATGAATTCTGGCTGCTTTTTGAGTCTATTTGTATGTTTACAACATGTATTTGGATCCTCCAAAGCAGATGCTGCACTCGTTAAACTCGTGTTTCAACCCCTTTGTCCAGTTTTCTTCTCTTTCTCTTGCATTAAACTAAATCCTGCTTCTGAGGTGCCCAGACTGAAATATGGGTATGGAATGTCACTAAATGGGAAGAACAAAATTACATTAATCACATGGAGACTGTATCCTATCTCACCTTCCACCCATTTGATTTTAACACCTGGCACATAGGGAACTTACAATTGAGAAGAAGTGGGAAGAGCAGAAAATCTCCTCCTTTAGTCGCATCAGTGCCAAGCATGGAGAGCTGTGGTATGCTCTATTACAGGTACTGCTAGGCAAGGTCTGAGCTCAAAAGTGGTCAGCCTGTGTGCTGAGGATGTGCATATGTGTATAAGCACATCTGGAAGAAGCCCGGTTGCTATTTGGCAAGTAGTTTCTTTTTCCCTAGTGGTCACATGTTGACTGTTGGTTAGTGTTGAAAATACTGGGAGAGTGGACAGGGAAAATACATGGTTGGCCTGAAGTAATTGGGGTTGAATTACGGGTTCAGACAATGTTTAGACTAATGGGAGTAATGAGTGTGACTGAGAGAGATGGGGAAGGAGGGATTTTGATGTCTTTGGGATATGCCATTAGCTGCTGGCGCCTTCCATTGAGAAAGAAAGAATACTGCAGAAATTGGGGCAGATCTGATTTTCAAAATTCCAGATTTACAAATACGCACGAGAACTTGTTGATAGTTTAGCCATGTCATTTCATCTCTGCCTGTTATGCTGATATTTGGTGGAGGCATAAATTTTCTTGTGGTATTTCCAATCAATTCATTATTGTACATTCCCACTGAAGCTGTAGTTCAGAACTGGTCCTGATCAATAATTGGTTATTTATACTTCATTACATCCACATTTTTAGACTCTGAGGTTTCAGGAAGAAGGACCAGGCGAGGTTTGGGGTTTTTTATGTGTTCACATGGTTGTGCTAGAATTAGTTTTTTATTTCAGGCTAGAGTTAAAAATATTCATGATGGCTCTGAGCAGTAATATTGATGTTCACTTTGAATGCAAATAGAAGAACAACAAGGGCTTTTTATTTCTTTATAATGATTAACACATACTGTTAACATAGACTAGCTCTATTCTACTTAATCAGTAAGAGAAGTCAGTAAGTAAAGAAGCTGCATAAAAATTCTGTGTGGATGTATTGTTACCTTCTGTATTTTGAGATGTTGGACTAGGGAGAGGAGATAGGCTATAGACTGGAAGTTACTGGGTTTTTTCCAGGATCATAATCTGAGATAGGGACTGCCTGTGCATGCTACTTGCCTTGTACTGAAAGCAGCAAACGGAGCAGAGCACTTTGCATACTTGCCCAGTGCCTAAATGTATGTCCTCTTCCCAACTCCTAAATGTTAATATGTGTGATTCTGTTTCATTCCCAATGCACGGCAGTGGTTGCAATAAGCAAAGATTTTATATTTCACTTCATCTACTTCCCGAGACAACATTGTAATTATCATTTTAACTATTTGTCAAATATTTCATCTCCTGTGGTTACTGTCATACTGCTTGTTAGAAATCCCAGAGCATGGGAGTCCCAGATAAACTGCCTTTGTGAACTAGGTAATAAATGACCACCGTGAGAGCTCCCCAGTGCGCTCTCTTCCTTCCATCTGAGAGTATAAAGATAGTCGTTCTTGAGATTGCAGAGAACATAGGAAAATGAAACATTGAAAATGTGCATTGGAAAATTGAAGATTGTGTCTAGATTCCCCAGAAATTACAGGATTAAGTTCTGAACTGACTGAAATCAATAAATATGAATTAAAACTGGAAGATTGTCACTTCAGACCTTAATTCATTGTTCGTTCTAACTCTTGTGGAATGAGCTCTTGCAGTGAGGCTGTATTTGCTAAATATTTGTGCGTGCACACATACATGTATACACACACATTTACTTCTGGTTTTTACATTAGGTAATACACGTGCCTGTAAGAAATTAGAGCATAAAGTTCACTCCAGTGTTGGGTATAACTGTCTTGTTCAAGGATCCATGAATGTGATGTCACTGGAGATTTAAGGAACTCCGTTCAAAGCCAGTGTCAGAAAATTAACGTGACCTGTGTTTTATTTGGACAAGACCCATATCTGGTAGTGTCGGTTGACCGCCTCCAATAACTTCTGCAGATTTTGGATCAGGATTTGTATATCCCAGAACAGCAGGCAAGGTCTTAGATTTGAAATCTGAAAAGAACAATTACTACAGAAGTAAATACAGCTAATGAGAACCAATTCAGTTCTAGAGCCATGTTACTTAATTTATATCTGAATTTAGGCATCTGTTTAAGTTTTCCCTGAATTTGGTGCTTGTGAAACATGTTACAGTCACAAGCCTCCAAATCACAGCCCTTTTTTCTGCCCACAGAGCAAGTGTAACACAAGCAAAAGCAAAAGAAGTTTCCCCATAGGTCACTGCCAGTAAGCTACCCTGGAGGATCACCATTTAGTGTCAAAAGATTTTACAGCGCAGTTGACCCATATCCGCTGGGGACAAGACTGAAGCCATCAGTTTTTGCTTGGAGTAGGATGGTGCCACCTCCTACAATCAGCTTTCAATATGTCAATAAATCATTGGGTTTGATAGTAGATCCTTGGATATAATTAAAAGATTCATAACAAATGCTGCATATGACAAAAATGCCAAGAGTTTGCCCTAAAAATGATGCCAATGCTGTCTATAAAGCATTCTAGGTTTTAGGCTAGACCTGTGTATCAAATATTAGTGTGAGTCATTCCATAATGGACTTTGCTAGCTAGTCATAAATGAATTTCAGCAAGAAGAGTGCAAAAATTTCTGGTTTTCAACCACCTGTTTACCAAATAATTATAGCAGTAGGACTGCTAGCTAATGAAATGTAGGCTGGTGCTGTGTTTTTCAGCTTCCAAGGAATATGTCTGGGTTTGAGGATGTGTACGCAGCCTGAGTGCCTGTGCAGGACTGCACCTCACCAGGAAGAACCTTGTTTACCCGTTGGCCTTGGATTATTCCTTTACTTAAAGGCTGATTTTGTGTCAGAAGGCAGGTCTTGGCCTTCCCTTGGCCACAACATTGGGTTTGATAGTCTTGTGGTTCCCATGGAGCGACAAAAAGGCAGCACGGCAAAGTACCCTGTCTGTCTGTGTTGGTGTGGGGGGAGCTGATCCGTAATCGTGCGTGTGCCTGCTGGCTTTTGTCCAATGAAAGTGAGTTTGTCAGTTTGTGGCCGTGATGTTGTTACGTATCTCCAGAGGTTCCTTCCAACCCCTACCATTCTATTACCCAGCATTACAGAATTTCTCTGACGAGTATTTTAGTGTAGTTGTTCACTTGACAAAACACAAGGGGCTTTTGTGCGTTATTAACTGGAGAAGAGACAAAAATAAAAGGCAGGGTATAAGGTGTTGCACCGGGCTGGTGGTAGAGCTCTTTTACGCTCTGAGCTCAGCTGCTGAGCGCACTGCTGGCAGGAGTGTCGGGGGCAGAGTCTGTGGCTCGTCGGTGCTTCCTTTCTTTCACAAAGACCACAGTTTGCCCAACTGCTTTTTATTTATGCAGTTTAGGATAAATGCCTCGATGCTCCTTTTTACTTGTTTTCCAGCTACTGAAACATTCCCAAGTTTAGAATTAATTGACCAATATCCCTGTAGACAGGCGAAGATTTCTCTGAAGCCAATGTGAGTTCTGCTTCAGTTACGGATAAAGGGTTTAGCTAGAGATGGCAGACTACTTACATAAAATATTAAAGTTTCTCTTTCTATTTCAAGTACCATACCCTACTAGACTGAGGTCTACTTGTTTTATGCTGTTAAACAACCCATCTTTTGTCATACAGGGGAACGATAACTGATTTAAGATAATATATTTTCTTTGCTGGGTCCGTTTATGCTTGGAAATTATCTTGCTGTAGCCATGTATTGAAAATTTATGAAAGATGCTAACATATTTCTTGCTGTATATTTTTTCCTGAGCATACTTCTGTAACTTTAGCATGGATTGAAAACTATTTCTTGCCCACAGCAAGCAAGAAACAATGATTTCATATTTCCCAAAGTAGAAGCCAGTCAACAGCATTCCTTTTTATTGCAAAGAAGGGATACAATAATAAAAAGACATTTGCTGGTGGAATATTGCCAATAAAGTATAATAATACATTAAAACAGATACTTAAAGTTGAAATTTATGAGTTTGTTTTTCCTTGCCAGTCAACGTATTTTCATATGTTAACAGTGAAATGCAGACTCTCAGCAAAACCTTTAATAATAAAAACAGCAGCCGTCAAAAGCAAGGGGAGAATTGTAACTTTTGGTATAAGAAGTTTATCTTGAGATGTAGGTGTGGGTTTGTTTTTCAGATTCAGTTTTATTTTCTTATACTTTCCCCCCCCCCCCCCCCCCCACCCCTCCTACTCACCTTTTCTCTTCTTTCTTCTTCCCACCACTGTCGTGTCTAATAACTCCCTCCTCCCCCCTCTCCCCTCTCAGGTGCA